>BOPP01000178.1:2635726-2654282 GCA_017312745.1 Gryllus bimaculatus | reverse complement strand
ACACCGCCTCACACCGCCTCACACCGCCTCACACCGCCTCACACCGCCTCACACCGCCTCACACCGCCCGCCGGTGCGGAGCTGGCGAGAGCAGGTGGGGTTTCGTTCGGTCTTACGGGACCTAGGAGCGGCATGGTCCCTCCACCGGACAATTACCGACTGGCTTCTAGAGGCACAAGGGCTGTGCTCTGTGGATTTATCCACGGACCAAAAATTGTGTGACTGTGAGCCTCTTCGGTGTCAAAGAGGGGTACCCTGAGAAGCAGTCTCGTATGGAAGTGAAAATATTCTCCTCAACAGTGCTTTCTAGAAAGACTCGACGAGGTTATAAAGTGCAGCGTAAGGTGCGTATGTGTATACGAATATGAACACGTGCAGACGCGAAAAAACGGTCGCTTGGAAACTTCGTATCTTCTTGTCTGCCTTTACACAAGGTCTTCTGAGAATTCTGTGGTCATAAACCTTGCTGTAAATTTAAGAATTACTTTTGATTTTTCGTTTTAATGATCATTTGTAGAAAATTAAAATACTCACATCCCACAATAATGTTTAATTTCACGTCAAGTCGTCTCATTAGGATCGTGTGAATCAACTTGAATGCTGCGGTGTTTCCCTTGGGGAATAACGACACATGTATGCAAGTATCAAATTCTCAATGCTTGTAATAAAATTATGCTCATACAGGGAATTGATGCCACGCCAAGATTACATCCATATTTTATTTTTTGTTTAAATGATTGAAATAAATTGTTGCGAAGGCTATGTATGCATTTTTGCGAGGACAGTTAACGATTTTTCAGGTATCTGTAAGTTGGCATCTGTGAAGATTTCCGTGCGTGTTCTCATGAGCTTGAAATTCCAGACAGTTTTCGCGTTTGTAGTATATTGCAAACGTAAATTCACTATGACCTTGATAAACAAGTTTGTTGAAGACCCACAATGATAATTAAGCTGATAAAAGCCACTTTTACGGTATTCTGGAAATTAGAGAGAATCCCGCAATTTACTTTCGTAATTTGCAAAAAATTCTGAATCGTACGGAATGAGCTGATTCAGCTTCAGATAATCCGTTTTATTTTCGCAGAAGTAAAGATACTAGCAAAATACGCGGAGAAGATAAATTTGCCCATCTTCCTACAATATCATCTTTTTATGTAATAACCAAGGTCCGAACTAACCATTTGGCAGTCTTAGCAAATGCCAGAGAAATTGGTGTCTGGGAAAAGTAACTGAATTACACTCTCAATTACATTTAAGACAATTAAACATTTTCTAGATGAAATTCAACAAAAAATACAAAAAAATGAAGTTACAAATAGAAAAGTTGACAATCGTTACCGGGTATCAAGTAACCTTAAAGTTGTAATTTTTTTCGAAGACCTTCTTTGGAACAGCATTACGCAATATCACTTAGAATCCGTTTTGCAATTTTATTCTTTTTCCGCATTTTTGTCTTCCAAGGTTCTGCTCGGAACACATTCATATAATTTATTTAATATACAAACAATACATTAATTAATTTTGAGAATGGGAACTTTCGAAAACTTAAAAAATCTCCATGTTATACTAAAGAAAAAAGCCTACAAATCAAATGGTATTTTAATGACTTGATAAATTATAAAAGGTTTATTTACTTAAAACTTTATGAGAATAATTTTAAAACGAGTGTTTCTGATTGCACGTCTTAAATATTTTTATAAAACAAGTTTCTGAACAATGTTTTATTTTTTCTTATACAAAATTTCCTGCGATTTTTTAAAAAAATAGTCAATCCCAAAATTCGTTTGCAGTCCGTACTAGGAATAGCCTATTTCTGTGTGTGCTAAATTGGATTGGATGAACAATTAGTGCAGAGAAATTGGTGTAAAAAGGGACCAGTTCGACAGGTGGGAACTCGTTAAATAATTGAGCCCATGAACATAATCTGTAGTTGTCTGCAGTACCCAAGAAGCGGTCGACGCAGTCCCTCCTTACACTCAGAGTAATTTCTCTATATTCTGTGCGGCGCATCGAAGTTCTGTGGCAAGCACGTCCCTCATGCTGGACATTAATTTCAAACAACATGCGATAGTGAACGTAAAAAACGTGTACCTCATTGAACTCTTTCCACATGGGTAAAAATGACACTGTTAAGTAACAATTTAAATGGAAATTAAATTGTTCACATATTTTAAAAAAAGGCACTTTCGGAGGATATAAGTAGACAATTTGTATTAAGTACACAACTAAAAATATTTGTAAGTTAACTCAAAATTTCAATAATTTTTCAACGATTCGGATTGAACATATTTCGTGAAATGACTGGTGTTCCACGGCCAGAAGTGGATCATTTTTTACTGATACTTCTTGTTAAGGCCTTCGATATGGAGCTCGATATATACAGCATAACTTCCCTGGATATAGAGGATCGTGGTTCCGAGTAAAATATGAAAACTGTCGAATGATGTGACATGCTCTCTTACGGGGGGAATTATGAAAGAGAATTATGGAAAGGAAATATGAAAACATTAGTCTAGTCAACATCTGGTTAATAACTAAATAAGTAAATGTGGACCATCAAAATTAGGTAAAAAGAAAACTCCTATGTACGACACACGTTAACTGGATCTAAAAATCTCAGGCGACAAAAGCCCTTGAACATTTTGTTGCCACTCGATCATTATTACCCATAACTTCCTTCGTGCACAAATATACAGAAATTACTAAAAAGGGACCGCGTTGACAGCTACTGCTTGCCACTGCTGGCAACACAACTGTAGGTTATGCCCTCACACTCAGGTCATCTATGTTTTCGTTTAGAGTTAGCTCGTTTGTAAATGGATTCATCACTGTCTTTTGCAATGCCGAGCACCGAATGTTCGTCGCTCGGCGAATAGCAAGCTATCCATCCATACTACGATTCGGCGAGCGGTCGCTCGCTACTCGCCGAATGTGTGGAGCCGGCGTTAAGTAGCCCCTCTGCAACTCTTACGGAACGCCGGCCCGTGCGTGGAGAGTCGTGCGGCGCCGACAGAGATGGTCGAGGGGCAGGGGCAGGGGGAGGGGGGCAGGTCGCGCGCCATTGGCCGAGCGCGCGCCCGCGTGGGAGAAGCGGCGGGGCAGCATCCGGCGCCCCAATGGACCACATCTGTTGCGCGCGCGGGGCCCTCCCACCGCCGGCAATTGGCACCGCCCGGTTGGTCCAGCGCCGGGGGAAGGAGCGCAGCGGCCCGGTTCTGCCCGGCGCCGCCCGCCTGCTCAGTGCGGCTCCACGCGCCGTGCGGACGGCTGCCGACTGTGGCGCTTCTGGGAGGGCGAACATTAAGGCGGCATTCGGCGAATCCCGAGCAACCGCTCGCCGAATACCGACAAGTGTGAAGGGGTTGCTTGCGATTTGCCGAACATTCGGTATTCGCCTACCCACAGCGTGTCGGTCTTAACGACGCATCAAAGGGAGCGAACATTCGCCGAACACGTCAGCTGTTCGGGATTGGGCGAGCAGTAGCTCGCTGCTCGGCAAATTCCGAATGTGTGAAGCCACCTTTATGAAGACACTTAAAAACGTGGAAACGCGTATTTTAAGCCGAAACATATTCCGTTAATCGTACGCCGCCAATATCTTTCTCTGCATGGAAATTTCAGTTTTGAAGAACCAGCATGTATTTCGATACAGATTTTAAATTCTTGATTCTTATTAGTTGATCAATCGATATTTGTAAATCAATTTGAATAATCTGCTCTACAAACTGATTTTTTTTAAATTAAATATTTATCTTTTACAAATGTTTATAATAGGGCTAAACAAATTTGATAGAAATAGAAATTTTCTAACTTCATTTTTGAAGGTCCCCAAGGGCTAGGGAGTGTTGGGAGGGAAGGAAGGGATACGCTCTACCTTCTTTGGATGAAGAAGTTTTGCAGTGTGAATGAATAAACGAATTATTTGACATGGATTTAAAATGAATATTTTATTAATTTATCGAATAAAATTATTATTAATATTTATATAAAAAATGTAAATTTGAAGTTTTTGCATGGAACATTGAAATCCGCACGAAACACACACACACACACACACACACACAAACACAGAAATGAGAGGTGCATGAGGAGCATTTCATCTAGTGTTCAGAAGTGCAAAAGACCTTATCGTCTTAACTTTTTAATTTTTTACTTACGTCTGTGATACAGTTTCAAGAAACAAAACCATCTGGACCTGGAGAAAATACAGATTGAGTGAATGGTCTCCCAGTCCACCAATCACATTAGGACCACGAAACTATAAGATGAAACAAAAGTCTGGGCATTTAAAGAGTTGAATTCATTGAAAATTTAGCTGATTTATAAATTTGATTATGAGCAAATGACAAACTGTTGCAACCTATTGAAAACATATCCATGAAGTTACCATGCCAAAACAATTATTTTCGGTGGTACTACAGATGCCACATAAGAATATCAAATAAAACGAAAAACTTTTATAAAATATTAGTAATTCTTTGAGCTAGAAACATTAGTATAGTTTCCTGCTGTCAGGCTAATCACTTCTCAATGTTTCATAAAAATGCATAAGTCTCCTCCGTATGTAGTTTCTAGTTCTGTAACCGATGACTCTTTTATGATAGTAAGTTTTTATTCCCTATTTTCTCAATGTCAGTTCAGTTTTTTGAAAGGCGAATAACTTATACTTCGTCTCCATTCTTTCATAAGGCATTTTCCTAGAAGAAAGACCTGAGTGAAATTGCTACTTGAACGGAATTCCATTTCACAATCTTCGTAGAACTAAACAGATGAATTTTAACGTAGAAACTAGACCATGGGTTTTAAATTTTTTTCTTTTTAGATCGTTTTTCACAGGAATACTAATGTACGTCAACACATTTCATCGGCTGTACATTTAAAATACCAACATTGCAGATTCAGGAAATTATTAATTGTAGTTGCTCTTCCATAGATTAACAAACATTACCCAGAAGGTAAAGGCATTTCGATTAATTCCTTCATTACGTTTAAAAGTTCCCTATTAGTATCTTAACTAACAATTGTGTGCTTGCACGTACGGCACAACAAACTTACAGATGACTGCCACATCCCTAGTTTATATTCACTTTTATTCAGTGATTGGAAATTGCAGCTTACACGCAATCTTTTCTGGAGGAAATAACTCTAAACTGATTGTTCCACCAGAAATGACGGAAACTCCTCTCCAGGTTGCTTACGTACCGTTCATGTCCACATTACATGTTTATCTAAAATTCGTGTCTTCAAAATTTCATATTTTTGTAAGATTCATATTTACAGCAAAATTTATTTTGCTCATGTTTACTATATTATCCTGGAGATAACCGCAAAGCAGTCAGTCATGTGATTAGACTAAGACAAACAGATTATTTCGCATGTCCTTTTTTTATTACGAAAGAATTAAAATAAGACTTCTGGATCGAAAAATCACTTTCAACAAGTCAAGATTCAAAACGGCATGCCATCAAAGTGTGAAGGAGATGAGGGATTTCATTTAATCTGCAAAAAGCAAGCCTTTTGGAGAACTATGTAAACTAGTATCTACCACGCTTGTCATTTCTGAAGTAACATTTAAAGGTTCTACTTCCGAAGGGTCTAAGCATGCCAAACATTTTTAAAAGGATTGATTTTGAGTCTTGAATATTGTGATACACATCACTACGGCTCGGACTTTAAGGGGCTAAAATCAAGAAAATATTTATTTTTATATGTGGATAAAAAGAGAAAAGAATTAAAACGTCGGCAATATTTATTACCATATGAAACGCCCACTAACAAAGGCCGAGAGAAATCTCGATGTAAAACTTGACATCCTCTTTGTCACTGTCACTTCGTTGTTGCAAACCGAGGAAGTTTGGGAACTGGTCATGTTATAAGTGTATGTCACCGTTCAACGTCATTGCCTAAAGCGTCGCTGTTTGAATGCCCCTCAGACGATTTGGCAGGTGGTGAACCAACCTCACTCCTCCATCTCGGGAAGTCCCACAGCAACGCGTGGTGTGCTTTCCAAACTGGCACGTCTTTCACCATACATTCAAAAACTCTTAAGTATTAAACTTGAAATACTCAAAATATTAATTTATTCTTATAGAATTGAGCGAAATATGCAATAATATTTGTTCCAACGAAAATATTTATTTTTATTCAGCATTATCAAAATATTCATTTTAAGGTGATAAACAAACTGGTTCTTATGGAAAACGTAGGGCACTTCTTGAATTTCCACTTAACATTCATCACTCAAGATTAAAGGGAATAAACTAATATTACTAACTCGCACGTACTTTCTCCCATCTTCACGCGAAAAAATGTACATGGCCTTACATCAAAATCTATCTTTAAGGAACATTTTTCATTAAGAGAAAAATTCAAAAAGAGGGGAAATCTTCAATATTTTGATTATAGGAAGAATCAGAAAAACCTGAATTTTTTCAAGTTTCGAAAAATCAAAAAAGTATCTCCCAAAATTGAAATATCGGGTTCCACGACATCAGACAGATTTCTTGGGGAATATGAATTTTGGAGCAAATTAGCTGGACGGCTTAATTGTAAGCGGTGTTCAGGTACTTTGCCGTCATTCGCTTTTTCAGTTTCAAAAACTCGCAAAACATGGATTCTGGCTACACCACGCGATGAAGGATTTTTCTCTCTCTAAATATAGAAACCACATTTATCCACTTTTTCGATACCAGGGCCCTGTAATAAAGTTTCTCTGCCGAAAATTCGCTGTTTTTTGGCGCAGTGTAAGATCACTTTCTCTCCACTCCGTAGGGAGAAAGTAATATGTATTTATGTTAAGTCCGAGCCATACTCATGACCGTTCCACGACGGCAGAAAAAGCCTCTGATTCTGGAAGGCAGAATGAAGTCCCCTCGTTTGGACATTTGGACGGTTCCCTTGTTAGCCCTACGCTCAGTGACGGCGAGCACGCGGTTGGGCCCCGCCCCCGCCCCCGCCCGTAGGCGTCGCGCTTCGGTGGGCGTTAATGGGTTACGACGGAGGAGGAGGAGGATGGGCGGCTGCGCAAGGGCCGACCGCCCTGCGCGTTCCACAGCCGCAACGCCTTCGGGGAACCTTGATGTGCATTCTCATCTCCGCCCAGTTCTTGCGCAGGCGCCCGCGCAGGTAGGCCCAGCAAGAAGGCGGTGGATGGATCGAGCCGATGGAGAGCGGCTTTGTTGTGTGAAAAAGTTGGAATCCATTGTTTACTTTGGCACCTATTCAGGGAAGACGTTTCTTTGGTCTGGGTAAATGAGGAGTACAAAACAGTCGTGAATTCCGGGAGCTTGAAGAATGCAACCTTTACTTTTCATGAACTAAGGAGTCGTGGAATTGTGAATTGACAATTTTAAATTTCTTCATTCATGGTCTTTTCATTGCCAGATGGGAAGTTCATTTAATCAAACACCAGGGACTATATCTGCCTTTGACTAGACCATAAAAACGCAATGAGAGTTGTGTAATTTAACTCAGGACACGTAAGCCAGCTCCGCCCTTGTTTTTTCATTTTATTCAGCTAGTCAATGGAATAATTACTCTGTTTCTCCCTCGACACTTTATTACCAAATGCTATTTCAGCAGCAATTTTGTTTCTGTACTGTCGGGTATTATTCAACCTGATGTCCTGTCACTGCACAGCGCCGACTTTCAACTCAACGTGAAAAGTGACTAAAATGGAAAGGTCGTGCGCTAGCGCCCTCGTTCTGCATTGCCGCAGCCGGGATTCGACCTCCGACCGATCCACGTGGAATTTGTGGCGGACAGTGAGCTCTCTCCTCACGTTGTAAAGGGATCACTGCTTATTATTCCACCATCATTCACTTTGTCGCCATTACCTACGTATTAATCCATTGCGTCATGATCCTCAATGATCGGAGCTGTTGATGAGCCACTATACTCATAATAAATAAATAAATAAATGAATAAATAAAAAAAACGCCAGATGGTAAGTTGGCAATGAATGCTAGTTCTGGACTACATTTCCTAGGATCATGACCTACAGCCAAGAAACTAAGCACAAAGAGTTCGTAAATGTACTACTTGTAGTCTCATTAATAATAATAATATAATAACAATAAATAATAATTAATAATAATCTGTTTTGAAGTCATTTTATAATTTTACTAATTTATGTAATAAACCCTTTTTAACTGTTGGTGTAACTTAGTAATATATTTTTATCGCAAGTTAATTATATTTGCCAAACCCAATGAACTGCTCTTATTCATTGTTCTCACAAACGATCTATTCTTATTGGTCTGCAATTTTGAGAGCACTTACTCCGAAAAACCTCTTTGGTAAATGCATTTTTTCTTTGTCTATTCTGTTGTTTACAAGGATTTTAACAGATGTACATTCCATCTAGTTAAATTCCAGAAATATTTATAGCAATTAATGTGCAAAAAGGTTTACTTCAAACATTATTAGTATAAATACCCGATGTCATCTCTCTTGGGAAGGCATTGTGATGCTTCTTTCTACCTGCCTGACTTATTTAACCCCAGTACGGCTTATTTTCTGTCCAGCGACGAGGAACCCCCACCTTCTTTCGGTCGACCGTGAAATGGTTTGCGGCGAGAGCAAGTACCCCAGCGAAAGCTCTGGTGCTAAGAGCTCTTGTAATGAGTACCGCCCAGAATAAAGAAGAAGCGGCGAAGATAATTCTGTCTTCAATGCATTTCCTGCTTGACACAAGGGATGCAAAAAATTGACAGGCAATGAAAAAGTCTTTAATATTATTTGGATAATAACACATTATAACAAAATAAAATCACATGTTTTTTTATGTTACTGATGTAAACGATGTAGGTTCTTTTAGTTCATTATTATCCTATTTATACATTATTTATTTCTTTATAACATATTTTCAATTATTCAGATATTCCAATTAATTATATTTGGAACAAAAGAATAGGTGATGGAAGACAAGGAAAAATATTTAAATATCTTGTGTTTACGAAAGTCACTTCTGTGTATCTCTTTTCCGATACCGTCAAATTTGGCGTGTTTCCACTAGTTGCAGTATATTGTACTAGCTAATTTATCAATATTCACTATAGAAATGCAGCGCATCAAGCCCAACAGACATATCGAGTTATTTAACATATTGCGCACACATAGCCAGTGTAAAAGGAGAAAATTTGGTCAAGTTATCATGCTTTGTTTCTACAGTTTGAGTGTATGAAACGTGGCCAATACGTCATCATATGTTATCTTGAACTGTAATAAAGTTGTGTGTACTTCGTCACGGGGTATAAATTCTGCAGGGGACCTGTTGGGAGCGTTTAGTGCTAGTGGATACTAGAAGCTGTTCACGTCTTGTTCAGGAAAGACAGGTCTGGGAGAACACAGAACTTGAAATTCTTACGCATTAAGTGGGCTATACTCATTTGCATCCTGCTGGAATGTAATTGATATGCAAGTAAACACGCCAAACAGAAACAATATTTTATATCTTATATAGTAGAACATCAATTTTTGTCATGTGAATATTAGTAAATTTATTTAAGGTACTTAAACAAATCATTCACAAAATTACATTCTACCAAGCATAGTCAATCTGCTGGGGACTTCGTTGATTTTTCGTAGATACAGAAACTGTAGTTAGTCTCTTCGGTTGGATGTTACAGAATTATTTCACAATCTTATTAAACAGCCTTTTACGACCTTGCGATCGGTGATTAATCCTTTTATTCTAAAAATATTATTTGTAGAGGAAAATCGTTCGTTGGAAAAGAAGAGCGATTTTAAATTTATTTTATTTATTTACGTCAAAAACGGTTAAAAATTGTTTGTGACGTGCTATGGGGAGAAGTTAATTTGAAGTTACATTTATGTCTAGAAGCAAAACAAGGGGCCATCTCAGCATTTGCTCGAGGATCAGAGAAACGACGAAAACCTGATCGAGATGGGGATCATTGATCCAGAAGCTGAAGCACAATACTTGTTAAAAGTTCTTTACAACTATACAATCAAATGATGTATAATATATTAAATTTCATTGTTAAAATTAATATAACTTTCCTTTTGAATGCTAGGTATAGTCTCTAATTGTATAGAAACATTTTTGTAGCAGAAACGATTTTACTTGGGACCAATTTTTATATCGAATTTAATCGTATGATGTCATCAATTTACACAATCGAAAGAAAAATTTTCTAGAACAATTCTCAATTATTAATTGTGAATATTTGGTTTGTAAACTGCTGTGCGACTTGTCAAAAACCTGTATCATAATGAAATCTACATCGCAATGAGTATCGTTACACAATGGGTTGTAGCAATCAAATGTCAGAATTATTCAATGGGACTAGAAAGTCATCTGTAGCCTTAATACGAATATACAAAATCAAGAACAAACAAATCTTGATCATATATGTAGAATATAATTATGGGGAATTCGTGACTTTTCTTTTTGAATTTTTAAATTTTTAATCATACTGTATAAAAGAGTACTACGAGTTGCTAACATCTGGTTGAATTTTCTTGGCGAGACTCGCTACGTAACATTACATTCTTTGTTTTAAATTCACGTGTGGTGTAGTCGCGAGAAAACTTAACCGGTCTACCTCTGCTATGGAATTAGTCCAGTAGGTCTGGATCCGACGAGTAAACCTCCTCCGTACGAGAAATGCGTGGCCTGCTGGGCGCTGCGGGTCGCGTGCTGGTGCTGCAGCGCCCGGCTGTCCGCCGCGCGGTGCGAAGGAGAGCGGAGAGCGGAGGACCGCAGGCTGCCCGCCCGCGGAGCGCTGCAGTCGCTGAGAACAGCCTTGAGCTCACTTCCTGCCCTTTCTTCTGCTCGTCCTCTCCAAATGGACATAAGCTAAATTACATCCCCCTTGGTTCCCAACCAGTAGCCCGTGAAGAAAATGATGCTGCATCACGAGAATATAACATATTTAATTAACTCGCATTCTTAAAAACGGGTTCGGCCGAGTGCATTTGCATCGATATCGCGTGCGCATCGGCAGCGTACGCACGTTGGAAAGGCGGAGGGGGGGCGGGGGCAGCGGCGGTCTCGGCGGCGGTGGGGGACGGGAGGGCACGTTGGGAGACTAGGAGGGGACGAAGTCGACTGCGGCGGTGGCGGTCCGGAGTGGCGGCGTGAGGCCACGCAGGGTCATTGCAGTCGTTGGGGAGGGCGAGGACAGCGACTTCCACGGAGGTTATGTGGCACAAGGGCGGGAGTTCAGGTGATGGCGGTGAGGACAAGGTCACGGAGGGTATCGGCAGTGAATCTTCCAAGAATATAATATCCGCCAAGGTCTTTTGGGTTAGGATGAATTAATTGGATATGGTTGGCCTTTTGTGTCAAGCCATGGCAATTACATTTATCATAAAGTATCTTGTCCTGGACATTTCTTACCAAAAACGTGGGCCATTTGTCTGGGATCAAAAATAATTTTTAGGTAGGAAATTGTAAGTGTTATAATACTTTCGCTTCCCATCTAAATCTAAATTTAAATAAATAAATTAAACGACGTTCACTGAAATAATAATTCCAATAAGCGACCCGGAGTAGGAGAGAGTAAGAAAGGTGTTCTCCGAAATGAAGCAAGTACTGTGGTAGGTGGAAAAGTCTACGAAACGAGTCCTACCCGAGGACACAAGACATAGTAATAATAATAATTAAAAAAAAAATCCGGGCGTTTTACACTGCAGAAACTTCATGGAATGACCGGCGTTCCAATCCGCCGCCAGTGCGGCACCTCGTCTTCTGCCACACGCGCTTTGACACCGGCCTCTGGAGACGCGGAGTTGTGCGAAGGCGAGGGCCACGAGGTGGGCCTGCGGGCGGCAGAGCGTGGACCAGCCACGCGGCGACTCGCGCGCGCCGCCTCTGGAAGCGGCGATTTGCGCCGGAAGCGAAGAAAAGCCCTCCAATCTTACGCAAACGTCTGCGCTCTTTTCCGTACTACATCGTTCTAATGATATTTAATGTTGGTGCCACAGCGGAGCAGTAGCGTATACTGCTTTCAGGCCTTGGGCTACCGGTGACCGTAGAATTTTGGTTTTTGTTTTTTGTTTTTTTGTTGTTGTTTTTTTGTTTAAGGTTGCATCGACATTTAGGTCATTAGTGAGCACTATTGCATTTAACGGTATGGTAACTGTAAAGATGACATCATATGGTGATGGTAGAGGGGGTGAAAGGACGATCACAATTAAAACTATGCCCGAGGGGTGACTCGAACCCGCGATCCTTCGGCCCGAGATTGCTACAGCAGTACTGCCTTAACGACCCTGCCATCCGGACCGGCAAATAATCTTTGACTGTTTAACTACACATAATCATATGTTATGAAACACATTCAATTTAACAAATTTCTCGTTATACGAAGCGACAAATAGAAGGCTTTTCTAATAAACTCTCTACAATACTCAGTGTGAACAGATAAACTTCCTAACGTTTGTTGGGACGTTTTTTGAAAATATCTTACCAAATTGACAACAGTTAACTTGGACACTACCACATACTTAATATGTAGCAATTGTAGCTTAAAACAGGCTTAAAATAATCTATTATATATCTGTACGCTCGCCCCAAACGTCTGTCTTGCACAAAAGCGCACATCGCAATTGACTGTTTCCTGGCCACTGCCTCCGAACTGAGAGCGCATCAAGAAACCGCGCGGCCAATCGGCGCCCTGAGCCCTTCGCTGGCCCATATCTACCAGTAGAAAAGGGGAGTGCCTCATGAGGCCGCTGGGTGCCTCCAAGAGGACTGACGCACAACACCATGGCCCAAACGTCAGCTCGATCGACTGAGACGCGGCTAATCCCGGACAGCCAACTATTCCTCGCATTCCCGTGTCCCGTGTTCAGTATCTCCGACGACACATTCTCGAGAAAGATTGCTGGTGAAGCCTAAGTTTATCGAATGCGTTGACTGTTAACTACTCCATGAAGTCCCCAGTTCCTCATTTTACTCTTTTCATGTCAATATTCGGAATCCTATATCCAATTATTTCATATAAAAAATGTAGAATAGGTACTTCCATTTCCTAGGATGAATTTGATAAAACCGAAAGTACATCAGTTATTGCCTTTCCAGTCTTCAAAGCCTTGCGGTCTTAATCTCATGAAGTATTTACTCTGGCTGCCCTACATTCGTTTGCATTAGAGTGTGTCGTATATATCGCAGTCTCACACTCGTGGACATATCATCAGGATATTTTATTTTATATATGGTTGTGGCATATGAGGCAGATGTATTTTGTGGTCATTGTAATCAATACCTATTTCTATTTCGCTATTAATAACTGATTCAGACACTAGAAAATCTAGTTTGTTCCTTTCTTGTGCCGTGAATACAGAATTTTTCAGTGTTTTTCGGAGTGCGTGCGAAGTCATGACTCCTATACAGCAGAAAGCTCTTAACGTGCGTAAATTTTCTCCGGATATTTTACCCGCCATGTCGGTGATCGAGAATGCAAACCGAAGCAGATGTGAGAGGTGCCGCAAAATCGTTCTTATCCTCCAAGTAAAGATTTTATTCGATCGCAATGCAATGTTGAGGAGCGTGCGCCGAAGGAGAGCCGGGTGTTGGCGCGAGTGGCGATTTGGAGAGTGGGGCTGCGAAAGTCGCAGCCGGACGACCCTGCGCCACCTGGACTTTCCGCGTGGCCGCCCGCGCTCCCACGCGCCGGGCGACGGGCGACGGCTCTTCTCGCGAGCGCCCGCGACATCTCGTGATTACGCCCGGCGGGGGCGAGACGCGGAGCCACAGCTCATGCATTATGCGCGAGGGAAGCAGGCTTGCGCACTACACAACAGAATCAGCACATCATCGCAGACAGAGTAGATTGTCTGCAAAAGGTGCCAAGTTTGAGAAACTATGTTTAATTGCGGAATGATATCCAAGAACGATTGCTATCAAAAATATGCAGATACTGACATACGAACCCTTTTTATTGTTTCTTGAAGGCATCTGTTTCTCAGTTTCAAATCTCGACTATTTGACTGTTTTGACCAATCGGATTAAAAAACCTATTTACGTAACTAATACACAGAGTTGATTGATGGGTTATTCCGGGCGTGGTGACGGCTAACGGCTAAGTGATTTGTTTATTTCGCGAGGTGGAAGTGCTCTTTCCCTGCTGGATGGCGAGACCCGATGCCGACCTGCTTCTAGGGTGCTTATGGGGATTTTGCACAACCAATCTCCTACCAGAGTGAAACCGTCCCGACGCAAAAAGCTCCAAGCTCCCGTCTGGTGGGCCGACAGGTGTGGAAATATAGTGAGTGTAAGCGCGTGTGAGTAAGGGATGAGGATAGGGCAAGGAAGGGCAAGGAAATATCGCATTCGATCCGTGGCCCGTTTGTTCGGGAATTGCTCCGGCATTCGCCTGGTATTCTTCGGAGTAACCACAGAATACTACCGATCAGCCGGTCGCAAGAATTCTACTCCAGACAACTACTCAAATCGACCTAGCTATGTAGCTAGAGGTGAATATCCTTCCAAAGTGACATCAGTTGATGCCCTGAGCCACCTTTTCCGGTCCAGAATGTTAGTTTTTGGTTACGAATAAAATGTAATTACATCTTGTCTCGTACTTTTACTTGTAAAAATGTACTCGTACATTAAAATAATACTTACCAATTAATAAACAATGAAGACAAGTTCTAGTTTCCATGCACAAGGGCTGACTATTTATTTTTAACTTTAAAACACGTGTTTCAGAAAAAACTTGTTTCGCAAAGAAAGAAGTGAAATGAAAATACGAAAGATTTCTGACCGTACCAACTTTTTGTGTGAATTATTATTGGAGGAACTATTACCTGAATGACATACTGATCGCAATCATGTTGATCGAGAACCAATAATCCTTCTAAATAAGACACGCCAGGACTCTCGGTATGAGAGTCCGCGTTTGCTTGCGTTTAGGGCTATGCACAAATATTTATAGAGAACGAATTTCACGAATCTTAAATCGAATGATGTAACTGCAGTTCCTCTGACCGGGAGGTCCTAGGTTCGATTCCGGGCAGAGGCAGGATTTTCGACACTAGCTTGTTAGCTCGGTCGAATTCAGCCGCTGTCTGGAGGAGAATTCTAGCGGCCGGCTGCTCTGATCGGTAGTTTTCTGTGGTTTCTTCGATCAACATCAGGCGAATGCCAGAACAATATCGATCTATCCTTCTTCTCCCTTGCCCTATCCTCACCACTTCAACGCGCACACACACTAACATGATCTACACTACCACACATGCCGGGAGATCTGTCAGCAGCTTAGAGCTTGTCCTGGTTGTAACGGTGCCCCGCTGGTGGAGATACCTAATCGGGGGAATCCCACTATCCGACCGTAGGTCGGTTCCGGATCTTGCCATCCAGCGGGGGAAGCTCACCGTTATACCCCGAGCAAAAACATGCAATACACATCCCGGACTAATGACCCTGGTCGTTGACGCGGAATCATGAACAAATCAATCAACGAATCTTAACTTGGGATACATTTGTGCCCTGCCTCACTCAATATTTTCGTAGGACACGGCACCTGACAGATACAAATAAAACGCACGAGAAAAAAATCAAAGGAAAAAATGTCCGCAGGGACGGGAAACAAACCTTCAAATTAAACAAAAAAACCAGTCTCTTTTCTTCTTGTCCTTTCATACGCGAGAGATACTGGTGATAAAACGTGTTCTTAAACCACCGACGCGAATTCAACATTCACTGGGCCTGCCTGCGCGTGGCCCTGCATGGGGACTTTTCCACACGGCTGCACGCACCTCCATCAGACGCACGCACGCTTGCGTGTGGGAGACCCACACACGCAGGTTGCCACCCGTGCCCAGTCTGCCAGACGCCCTTCGCAGCCTCAGGAGATGGAGATCTCGCCTCCCACAGCAGACATTGAATTGCTTCTTCGCCCCATTATGTTCACTTCTTAGTATTAGCTACTTGCTCCATCAACTTCGCTTAAACTTTTATATTCTCAATTTGACTAATAATTATGCTCCAATAATGTGTTTAATAATTATGCTCCAATTTGCTAAAAATTAAACAGGTAGCATTTGCATTAAGGGGATATATTATAAAGGAGACAAGAAATCGGTGATGATTCCATTTATTTTGTGGGATGGTGAATAATTTGGGAAGTATAAACTCGCACATCAATAAACTAAGTTTCGAAATGGAAAAGAAACGACACTAGTACAGGAGAGAACTTTGATCACATAGAAGGTGAATATCAAAAATTGTCTCAGAACAAACTAGTACGAAGTTTATAATATGCACATTTTCCGTAGCATTAAGAAAAATACTCGAATTATAAAGAATACTTTACTGAGATGTGAACATAGTCCCATTTGTAATACACTAATTGTAATGACAGTTTTGATAATCGCAAACACAAGTTGACTTTATCCAACCATTTACACAACGTCGCCAAACGTTTTCACCAAATTGCTTTTCAGATCATCAGTGATTGGTCCGCAACTTCCTACTTCATATGGACTTTCACATAAATTTGTTAAATGAACAAATCATTTACCGCATTCATAATTTCTTCTTCAATCCTCATTCTTCTTTTTCGATACCAATTTTCAACTTGGCAAAACTTTCCATCAAGTTCCAGCCCCTTACAAGTCACCTTTTCAAAAATGTGAGGCAACTAAAATATAATTCTAAACGATATTTCTATAATATATTTTCTAAATGTAATTACTCCCCTGAATCGTATACTCGCAAACTGAAAATAAACAATTTTGTAGGGTTATTTCCTATCAATTAGGAAACAAAAGCTGCAAGACTATGAAGACGACTTGTCATGAAATAAATTAAAAAAATTAAAAGTAAAATTCAATACATAGAACATGAACTATGTCATTCTGTTAAATATTCCAAAGAACGTATATTACATAAAAACAGCAATAACACATTTTCTTAAAGTAACCGAAATGGGGACGGCAGAGAAAGTATTATGATCGCAGCTTTTATGAGGAATATTTTATGTAACTTTTCCGTTTGACAAGCATCGGCCTTGACAGACGAAATAGGTAAAAGCGCGAAGCACCTCGACGCCTTGGTCCGGAGATGGGAGGTTGGAATTCCTCCTTGACCCTCGCCTTTCCTGTGCATTGTGTTGTAGATGATCTAGGGTTCTGCTGACGCCAGATCCGTGTACTCCGCAAATGTGTTATTGTCTCAGTACATTGGTATAGTGCAATCAGTGGTGAATTAGGAAGGGGGCACGTCTTCCCCCTCCCCCCAAAAGGCCTAGTTTTCGTTTTTTACCATCCATTGTGGCAAAATTGATTTAAATATTTGTTAGAATTATGTAATCGTTTAGAAATGATATAGTATCATATGTACACTACAAATATATTATATATAACAAATATTATATGTTGTATAAAAATATGTGTTTATTATTTATCAAAAGTCAATTATGCTCCCTCCCCCCTTAATGATCGACTGGATCCGCCCATGGGTTTAATATACACCCAACCGCCGACTCAATGTATACACATATTCAATATATAACCGTAAAAGGTACCGGACTTCGGCTGAGAGAGGCCAAAACACCTACGACCTGACACGACGGCGTATGTGCAAAGTTGCAAACGCGGGTAGTCGATGTCACGCAAGTAATAGTAGTAGACAATTCAATAGAAGGGCAAAGTACCACATGTGTGTTAAGATGATACTGCACGTGGAACTCAAATGCTGGGTAGTCTTGCAAGATTTTTAAAAAGATAACAATGTTTACAATAGTGTGTTCCAAGAAACGTTTTCGCGACAATGGATGGGTTCTTTTAGGTACGAACATTCTCAAGATAAATGGTCGCTTACTTGTGTAATTTTCCTGATTGTTGAGGGTAGATATGTCACGGCAAGAGTGTACAATTTCTAAGATTTACAGGGTTACAATTACAATTTACATTACAATTACAATTTACATTTACAATTACAATTACCTAGTTACAATACAATTTCTAGGACAATTACAGAAGTAAGGTCGTCAAAATTGAGGTATCTGTCTGAAATAATTCTAGATACGAAAAACATTTAAGAGTACACCTCAGAATCGTGTTGTTAATACTTTTATTTCGTTCTCCCAAGAGAAATTTCTTCAAACGCAGCAAACCGCGTAACTGCATTGTGTCTTTCTTCACGGCAACAGCCGCAGTCTGGCAAATCGGAAAGGTTAGTCTCGTGGGTGCATTTATAAATATTGTATATTATCGCGTTTGGATTATGTCGATACAGGATAGATTTTGTGTTCTATTTTCTTAAATATTGTCTGACACTTTATGAAAATTTATTTCTATTCAAGAAATTTGAAATGTTTAAAATCTACAAAGGAATAAGTGCCTGCTACCTGATTCATACAATTTGAAGTAATTTTGATCATTTTAGGAAGATAAATAATCATATTCTGTTACATTGTTATGGAAATAAGGAGACCAATTAGTCTTCATGTAAGGCTTTAAATGCGCCCATCTCTGATCTCACCTAATACATACCAATGGTTACCTGCTTCTAACTGCTGGGGTGCTAGGGCGCGGGAGATGCCATTCCGCCATGTTCGGGCGGCGGCGGCGGCGGCGGCGG
>BOPP01000178.1:2614853-2635720 GCA_017312745.1 Gryllus bimaculatus | reverse complement strand
CCCGCCGCCGCCGCCGCCGCCGCCGGTGCCGCCTATCGATCTGTGCGGTGTGTGCGCGCCGTTGCTAGGCGCCGCCGCTGCCGTTCCGAGAACCGCGCCTCCGCTACAGCCGCCGCCTCCCCACCCATACATTGTTGATGAGGGCGTCGCCCCTCCGGCTGCGCCTCCTCGTCCCCCGCGCCCTTCCCACTCTCTCTGCCCACGGCCTCCCCCGCTGCCGCGTCGGCCTGCACTTCTCGCTCTCCGCTTCTTCTTGGGTCATCGAAGTCTCAGATGAACGATCGGCCAACTCTTTTTAATCTTGTCACTAGATTGATTGGCAATTAAGCGAGCGTCTACTGCTAAGCTATTAGTCCCGTTTAATGCGTGTTATTATCCCGTGTGTAACACGTGTTAGTATTGTGGGAGGTGGGAGGAGGCGATCTTTGCCTTCTGGAGGGCGAGATCTGGCACCGAACTACCCGTCGGCTGGCAGGGTTTCCCCCACCAGGTATCTCCTTCCACTCTCTTTACCTGTCACACACAGAAGCATGAATTTTCTACATGCAGTTTAGCAGGTTTAACAGACCTTCTTGTCTGTCGAAAGCGCTGTTCATCTGTAAGCAAGAATTGTTAACTTACAGAGTGATTTCATATTATTGCTAAATACAATAAAAAACATAATGATTTATTAACACACCGAAAGGAAACAATTAGCCATTCAAACATATTCCTCCCACTTAGCGAAGAAACTTTACATATGGGAGAATTTCGTAAGAAAATTAGCATGACATGGTGAACAGTTAAGAATATAAACGGTCCAATTCTCAGCGTCGCGCCGCTTCAGCTTGCGCGTGTACACAGCTTCCTGGATTAGGAGGGGAAGTGCGTGCGGAGTGAGGGGAAGAGCCTCGCCCATAGGGCTCCCCAGGTGGGCGAGTAGCTCGTGCGAGCGCCGCCATCAATCATATTTCCTCAGAAGGTAGGTTTCTTCCAGAGGACTAAAAATTCCTTGTGCTGAAAAAGAAGTTTTGATGCTTTCAAAATGCCCGTCGATATTGCCATTTCTCTTTACTAACTTTGCAAGAACTGTCTTCTTCAACGCCCTTCTTCGGCGGGATTAATCACATGTGTAAGTTTCTCCTAGTTAATTCCTATTTAAATTTCCGCGTAACTATTAATGTATATAAGCATTTTTTGCTACTATCTTTTCAATCTTAATGTGGTTTGCTGCTCCGTGACCTTGCAAGTCAGTACTCGTTGGTACTATCGCTCTTCCTTGTTGCTGCCCATACTTCTGTCTCTGGCTTGGATAACAAGTAATTTTCATTTTGGGCAAATATTTTCATTCCTTATCGAAGAGCAATCGCTTGACAATAAATCTAAATTCGGGTGCCAAGAGATCATTCATTGCGGAATGGTTTTGTTAACTTTCTACGAATTTCTTCGTCTGACAAAACTACTAAAGAAAATGGTGACAAAGAGGTATAAGATATTTGAGATTATAGAACTGGAAAATATTTTCGAAGTGTGGTTCGATAATTTTTGTTTCGAATCGTTTGGGCTACGGGAGAGGTGAAATTTTGCTCGTTTAGTGAGTTTGAAAACATGAAAAATAAAATCTCTTCACCCCCCCCCCCACGCACACATTGATATAGACTATCGAGAATGTCTTTTTTCATTCCTGACTTTCTCTCTCGGTCTGTGGGCGCCTGACCTCGACGAATAATTGAATGCCCTGGTACAGACTTGGGCGGGTTGTTGTCACTAGGTAGTCGCAAACAAATAAAAATTGAAATAAAGGAACAATGCCCTGCAGCCCACCTGAGATCGAAAACCCAGACTTGCAACGTATTGTCGCCAACCAAATCGATATTCCTTGCACGACAATTCAAAAGGTTTGAAGTCACTACCCCTCGCCCCGGGAGCTTCGTGAAATAATCTCATCTGCAGAAACGTCCTTTCATTGAATATTACATCAAACGCCTGAACATCTGACGTTGTTTTGCTAGCCTCTCCAACACCCTCAAGTAGTATCGGTCTTTTGATAGTTTCAGACATCCTCTGAACATCGTTCTTTCAAACTCTTATAAATTGAACTGTGTTGATGCGAAACGTTTTGCCAGCTAATCGAGGTCCTGTACTAGTCATAGGAGTCATTCCACACTATTTTTTAGAAAATTGTAACTTTATAAGATTTAGGGTTGAAATATGTGACACGTTCTTCTTTTCTAATCCCACCCCTTTCAGATATATTACCAATTTTTTTTCGAAGAATCATGCGTGCGGTAATGTTCAATCTTTTTTGCGCAAATACAGTTTCCTTCAGGAAAATAAAATTTCGCTTGAATTTAATTTAAAAGATAAACTTTTATGTGAGGTAGATATACTTTTCGTAAATACATTATTTGAATATTTAAATTTTCATTTAAAAAAGGAAATGTTTATAGTACATCGACACTTAAATTAGTTGTAAAATACAGTCTTGTATTTCTACACTAACGTCGTATAGATCTGCCAAATTTCAAAGTGGGACACAGATAAGTAATATTCAAAAAATAGTTTCACTAGGCCCTAGACACGGTGGCGGGGCGTGGGTGGCGGGGCGGGGCGTTGAAATGAAGGGGGTTTGACCACCATAGAATCTCTTCCTATTTGTCTTATGATTAATAAATACCGGGCAACGCACGTTACTTCGGCAAATATTCAGTATAAGTAGAATTCAACAACCAAAATGGGGTGAATTATTTTCTTCTGTAGTTCAGACACAGTGCAAATATTTAATTACGTGTTTAGGGAATTTACTCGAGAAATAATTAGCAATGAATAAAGTTAATTTTTTCAACTCCACATATTTCATGACTATTATTACATAGATTTTCGTGTTGACATCACTTTGCAATTGCAAACGATGAGAAATAAAAATAAGAGGTTGCACATCACGATCAAATACAAATTCATTATAAAGCAATAAAGCGAATCTTGCTTTAAAAGATGAACTGTAATTTTAGAAACGCTTGTTCTTTCTGAATACTCCCAAATCATAATGCTCAAAAAATTACAGAGCTCAGCTGAATAAGGGGCTGCCTCTGATTGACCTAGTTCTGAGATAGAGGGTTTTACTACATAAAATAACTCTGTACATTTTTCGAGCTTTAAACACAGAACACTTGCAAGTCCTAAAAACCACATTAAACTAGAAGAAGCGCATATAAAGTTATATTTAATGCTAATAACTCTATTTTATAAAAAAATGTGGAAAATCCCCTCGTTCTCTTGCTCCCTTCAATTTAATAACGAATAATATTTTTATTTTATTGTGATGATCACTTACCCGCTTTTTGAGTAATCCAAAGAGTCACGAATTACAGCCGGAGACGGTTACCACTGCTCCACCTGACTGCAATCTGGGACGGCTTCCGTGCAGGAGCTTGCGAAAGCGCAATTACGCCGTTCTGTCCTGTCGCGCCGGTGTCAGACATGGCGTGGAGCAGGCGCCCACGCAGCTGCCGTGGAAACTGCTGAGAAAGAGAAGGCAGTTCCAAAGCACACTGCATTGGAGGGCAGGTCTTTGTTATTCTTGGGGTTTATACATTGATTTACTCGTTTCTATATTTTGCAAACCGAAACAAGATCTAAATATTTCGATTCTATAGGGACCGACATTATATTGAGCGCACCAGAATATCAAATACATTTGTTGTCAAGATGGTTATTTCAAGAAGAATTTGCGATAATTAGGCCATTAAACATTGTTACGTTAATTGGTGTTTTGCCGAGAGTCCACTTATACATAGTCTGCAATGTCCATTTTACGATTAAATCATTGATATTAATTTGATTAAATTATTGACTTCATCATTGATGTAGGAATTCTACCTTGCAATGTTTTCGGTTATAATATCACCGAGGCCGCTCATTACTTAGTAATGCACACGTTCATTTCTATAAAACATTAATTTGAAGAAAACCTTCCGAGGTCCACACTTAGAACTTTAATGTCTGCAATCAGAAAATTATAAAATTTTCTTTCTTTTTAATGTAGCCGTAGGATTTCAACCTTAATTACATTAGGAAATGATATTTTTACCTACAGGAAGGTACAGTGGGCACCATACTCAATTTTATAAGTAAATTACGCATATCACAATAAAAACGTCATATCACGTCACGGTTTTTAAATATACCGTATCATATCGTATTTTCCTATTAATGCAATTACACTTAAATTGCGCCTGTAGAGTGCACTTGCATATGTAGAATCAATACGTATTAAAGGGTTTAAAAATAAGACATTGGCTCAATTTATCTATCCTTATTTCATGAGATATCAACAATATTATGCTTTCGTGTATTTTTTACCTTCTGTATTCGAACACTGCCGCCTTTATTTTCGTGTCTGGTAGTCGCGCTCAGTGACGAGTAGGTCTTTGTGGTCTTAGAGGATGTATCCAACCGTTGGGGTCACTGATTGAGTCTGTCGTCTGCGTATTCCTGTTGCAGTTCCTGTGCGGTACTGTACCCGCGAGAATTTCGTGTCTGGTTTGCGTGTGCCTCAATACATTGTAGTGTAGTAGTTACTGTAGTTTTTATAAAGTGAAATTTGGCATATGATCTGAAGAATTGAATCGGTTCGATGAAATGCAAATCGTCATTTCACATCGAATGTGTGTAAAACAACCTGATAACTTACGTTTGTGAAAGATTTACACCCAAACTTCAAAGAGGAAAAAAAGATTGGCATTACAAGACTTGGGTATTCTTTACACTTTTTTTGTTTGTGATGAGGACAAACCATGGGCTGCTCGCTAGTGTTGTCACCTGTACAACGATCCTTAGGATGTGGTTGTAGGAAAATCGCGAATCATTGTCATTCGCTCTATCATGTTGTGGAGAATGCCAACATACATATTAATGTCTGCGTATTATTGCACGACGCGTGTATGCAATATGCGTATTCCATTTTTTAACTGGTTCTTACTTCATATGAAGCATGCTCATAAAAGTTTGAAGTAATGTACGGGGAGTGACAATGTGGAAATTAGTATAGAATTTTATTCATTGCAATAGTAAATGTTTCTTTTGAACCCTGCCTCATAGAAACTTTCAATAATGATTTTCAAATCAGCGGAATCGTTTTCTTTGAAATCGCCTTCTTTCATCGTGGAGGTATGAACTTCTTTTGTTCACTAGTATAATTGGAGAACGGTAACAGTCTAGCTACTCCCAAAGCCACTGAGAGCATATCCAACAAATTATTCTGCTGGGCATTTAGTATTACAGGGGTGATTTCTCATCTCTCCATCCGCAGAGGTCGTGCACCTCCAGGAAGCATTACCGCAGAGGAGGGAGGGAGGGGGGGAGGTTCGGCCCCGGGTCGGCCGCCTCTCGGGGATCGCAGCTGCGCATTCGGCAGCGCAGCGCAGGGCAGGGCAGCGGGGGCGCGGGGTGGGAGGCCCCATAAAATAAATCACGGCTGGGACAAGCGGCAGGAAATGAACTTGGCACTGCGCGCGAGACCGCTATCGTGTTACACGAAACGGCCGCTGATTGCCTTATGCTAAACCGCGCGATCCGCCCCTGATAACTCGCTGCCGCTGCCGCTGCCGTCGGACCGACCTCGAAAGAGCTGCTTCCTATCCGCAAACGGGATCCGCCAGCATTCGTGGAGATGGCGGTCATATCGATTATAGTGGGGATGCAAGTGATGATGAATGGATCGGGTGGAGGAGACAGATGTGGCGGGTTTACCTCAGGGCTGGTTTAAGGGGGTTTGGGTTCATATCGGATCGGACAGATGTAGGTGTGGGATTGCGTAGGGTCGGTCAAAAATATCACAGACTTTAAAACATCGATATTTTTTTAGATGTTTTCTTCACATCGGGGGTTTTTCACAGATACATCGATATTTTCTAAAATTTCTCATGATGTAAATTTAACTTCCAGTATCTAACTTTCTGTGAATTGCACGCAGTCACTCACCGCTGACAATTGTGAGAGTTGTCAATCTCCAGACGTCACGGAACACTTTGCTATTCGCAACCTTTCTCCATAAAGTTAGTTTTTTAATTGTTTTGTACGTGGTAACATCGTTACCCTAAATTTGAATCTCGACTACATGAATATGATTAAAAAATGAAGATGGCAGTTCACTTTAAGAAATAATATACGTAAAAATAATATTGACGTGTTATGTATCACATTAGAACCAAGATATTTTACTATGAATGTAAATAGTAAATGGAAAAACAGAAAAAAAATCCTTTATTATTTATTTCCTTCTTTACCTTCGATAAACATTATTATTAACCCACTTTTTGTACGTGACCTGTCAATAAAATAAAACTTGTTTAGTACATATTTAAAAATAGAAACAGGATGAGGAAATACCATTTGTTTCGTCACTTGTTTTTGTAGGTATTTAAGATCGCAACACCCAGATCATTAGCGACCACTATTGCACTTAACGGTAAGTTAACTGTGAAGATCACATAGTATGGTGATGATAGGGGGGACCGAACACACACATAGCCATGCCGGAGGCGGGATTCGAACCCGCGGTCCTTCGTTCCGATATCTTTACGCCACTACTGCCTTATCGATCTCGGCCATTGGGACCGGCTATCGTTACTTTTGAGACATCAAATATTTCAAACATTGATGTTTTTGCGTTTCATAGACATCGGAAACATTTTGGTGATGTGTCGATGTTTATCTAAAAAGTGCCATCACTAGGTGCGCGTACGTGAGGGAGTGCATATTTGTGTGTACTGTGAGTTCTACGTCAGAGGGAGAAAGATTCTACGAGGGCGAGCGCGAGAAATAATATTCGGACATGCCTGGGTGACTTTCAGCTGATCTATTCTGCAAGCGAGTAATATAAATGGGGTCGTCCTAATACAATTAATGTTCCTAATACTAATAGTATTGTTGATGGTGATGGTGATGGAAATGATGATGATGGGGAGTCGTTGCGAATCCGTTTTACTTATTTCCAATGCGCGCAGAATTTGAAAGAATACTATGCAGTCTCCGATCATTTGAGATGCCTATAGTTTCGTTTCGTTAGCTGCCCAGGAACTAGGTAAAGATCTAAAAGCAATAAAACAGCTATGATTTTCACTGAAAACGGAAATACTTTTTTAACTCGCCGCGCGCGAAATGCGGCTTCTCGTGCTCGTTTTTTGCGAAACAGCTAATTATTTCACAGTGTGCGAAACAACGCGTTGTGTGCGAAATATCTGTAATGATTCGCAGATGTCTTTCAAGAAGAAAAATAAAGACGTTTTGACAACGTCTTTATTATTTACAAACAATAGTTTTACGATGCTGACTGGAATCCATTTACTTTTGTACAAGTAAAGTATTTCTAGTTATTTGATATATAATTTATATTCATTCACTTGACGCATTGCGTTTCGCACACGGCGTGTTAAAAACAGAACACGCAACACGCGCGCACGTCCTCGATACGCTCGGACGACAAACTCGACTTGTGTGTGAATCGCCTGTTTCGCGCCTTTGTTACGTAAACTACTGTATTGTTATAGTATTTTATTCTCACTCTAAGCGTTCTGACTGATTTCTTATCCTCGGTGCTTTACTGAATATTATCCAGCTGACATCATACAGCAGCAAGGTCCCAAAGCTATTCAAATGTCGCCTTACGAAATTGCAAATTTATATGTTCTTGGAATGTTAAGAATTATTCTACTGCTGAATTGTTGTACTACACTGCATTATTGCAATATTATTCAATACTGTTTTTATTAAAATATTATATTTTTTCAGTGTTATAAGAAATTATTTTATTTGTTGTTCGTGAGTGCTCTATTAGGGTAATGTGTGGTTTTGTTCAAAAGCATTTTTACTGCTGCAGAGCACTTGTAAGTACTACTTATTAACGATAAACGTATATATAATGATCCGATACCATTTCTTCCTTAGTAGTTCATGGAAACTATCCACCTTCTCGTGGAGGTGTCGATAGTTCAATTTAGAAATAGCCGCCTTATTTTAATCGACTTCGAAAGAATTAAGTGTGTATTTCTTTGTTGGGTCAAACTTTTGTAAATGATTTGTATGCGTTTTGCATTGCCTTAAAAGGACACAGTGGCACCATGCAGATTTAAAGGTATTCTGATGTACGGTACCAAAGATATATTCAATAATAAAATAGGGTGAACTAATCCTATCTAATAATTTTTTTAAGTATAAAAATGTCCTTTCAAGAAGAGTACAATTGCTCAAAGTAAAATAGTAATTTAAAAAGATGTTAGACAGATTTCGAATTATAAAAACTGACTTGTAAAATAGGCTTTGGAATATATTTTTTAATTTTTAAATTTAATTTTTTATCAGAAATAATTTCTTTTCCAGCCAACACTAGCTCCGCTATCTGAAACTGATTGGCTTTATGATTTTAGTTTATTTCCAAGTGTGAGGAAATAAAAGCAGAATTCAAAATAAATATTATTTTTTGAGAATGGTTAGCAGGTGACCGAAACGAAACCAGGAATGTGTTTGAATTGAATATACCTTCCAACAGAATTCAAGAAATGGGATAAAACGTTGAAGAAAATACGTTTACATTTAGTCTCATAGACATAAATTCTTGGAAGTCGTGTAATATATTCTTGATTAATTTTCTTTTAACTTATTACTTCTCACTCAACATTATCTTTCAAGCGTTTTGAGGTACATAATCATGTTTGGCTTATTAGGACACTGCCACTCGTAAGTCGCGGTTGGTTTCCTAACTGTACTAATTTAAAATCCAACACATTCTAAATTGGCTGAGAAGGGAGTGGAGATTAGTTCTTGTTTCATTTACTTGTTAACTAATTTAGCAACCCCACCTGAAGCTGCATTTGACGATCATCTATCATAGCGATAACACTTAGAGTTCTGGAATGTTAACTCTTTCACCTGTGATTAAGTGTATTTCCGTGAAGCAAGCAATCTTGACATTGTGATGACGTAAAAAAAATTAAATGTGATCAATTGGCGTTTGATGCCGTTTGCATTTGGAGTTATCCCCATTCCTCAGTTTTGCTCATAACCAAGTGCGACGCACATCAATAAACCTACTCCTTCTGAATTAATTATAAAATTGATGTTAAAGTAGCTTGACGTTGATCGCAATCTTAAATTGTATCGGTTCAAGCCAATTATTTTGTACGGAGAAAATAAAGCAATACTTCTTTATTTGAAAAAAGGTCATACATGTATTCACGATGTCAAAAGATAAAATTGTGGATAATTACATTTCTTGTTTAAATTTTTTTTTAAACGGAGATTTTGTGTTTCCTCCAAACGGTTAATATTGAATATTTGTATATTGCATTCTGAAACCACGCGAAAATAATAATTTAACGAAAGATTTTTTTATTGTTAGAGTAATATATTTGATGGGTTCATGTTCCTGCGACTCTCGTGGTTTAGGACGTAATGCAATTGGCGTTTCTTTCAAGAAGTGGGGGTCGGATAAGGGGAGGTCACCAAACAATTTTTTTGTTGCAATTTTACCCAATTTATTAAAAGCGTCTATTGCATAGAAATTGCACCCTATTCAAGGAAATGTTGTCACTCTAATTTTCATTTCAAGCTACGAGTTTAAAAAATAGTCAATAATTATTTCAGAAATATTTTGGGGTGGGACACCGAACTGAAATTGGCTCTTCACCGAAAATGTGATTACTTGTCGGATTCTCCCTTGTTCGCTGTCCATAATGCAGTGCGTTCTTTATTTACGCATGGTTTCATATAATAATTTTAGTGTTAATGGATAGTATGAATAATAAAGGAGCATTTACTCAGAGTATCTTTTATTCATACGCTGGCGAGTCTATGGTCAGAAATCGCGAGTAAGTAGTATATTCTCTTTTTTTTATGCCACCCATGTTATCGCATTTTATTGACTGAACGGTTTTGAGAGCCTACATTTACATTTGGCGCTCGGGCAGGACGTAAACACAATGACTCTCAACTGCATGCGGTTGAGGCTACTTAACCAGGAGGAGTGTTTTCTCTTGTTTGTAAACTGCATGAGCGATGGATGACACTGCTTTCCCGTCTGCTCCTGGCCTTGCTGACGCGCGCAGCCTCATTTAGGCGAGTTGGACGAGGTCGAGCCCTTCGGCCAGCGTCCCCGGCCGTGACAAAAGCCTCTCTTCATCCCCCCTCCGCTCTCCCCCCCCCTCGCAGGGTTTTCCGCCCGCAGCCAACGCGGCCGCGCGCGTACGGCGCGAGGCAGGCGCGAGGTTAAATGCTGGCAAAAAAGCGTTCGATTACACTCCCCGCGCGCTTAATTGCTCAGCCCCGCCCCCCTCCCCGTCCCACCCCCCTCTCCCACACCTCCCGTCCCATTCCCCGCCCTCCCCCATACACCCCTCGGCCTCCTTTCCCACCCCCGCGCACACTGTCGGTTCCGCCCCGCCCACTTCACCCTTTCCACTCCCACTCACCTTCACTCCCATCTCACCTCACTCACCACTCACCTTCACTCCCACTCACCTCAACTCCCACTTTCCTCTTTCACTCCCACTCCTCTTTCACTACCCACTCCCACTCCTCTTCCACTCCCACTCCCACTCCTCTTTCACTCCCACTCCCACTCCTCTTGCACTATCCCAACTCCCACCCCTCTTCACTCCCATCCCACTCCTCTTCACTCCCACTCCCACTCCTCTTCATCCACTCCCACTCCTCTCACTCCCACTCCTCTTCACTCCCACTTCCTCCTTCACTCCCCCACTCCTTTCACTCCCACTCCTCTTCACTCCCACTCCTCTCACTTCAACGTCCACTCCCCGCCCCTCTGTCCCCTCAGCCCCCGTCCCACGGCCTGCCTCGCCCACCCCCACTTCTCCCCGTTCTCGCTTTATCTGTGGGCCATCATTGCCTTGTGATACATATGCGAATGGATTAGAAAGCTTCGCTATTTTCATGGACGGAGCCTGTGCTCTTCACCTCCTGGTAGGGCGAGAATATGACCTCGAGTGCAAAAGGATTCTCGTAATGAAGGTAATGCACACTGTTCCTGATGAGTTTTCAGTCTTTGAATAGCACACGCTATTTATGACCTCTGCATTGTAAATTAATTGTAGTAAGTGTAATGTAGGAAGTGTACTACGAATCATGAGTCATATTTAACTTATACTTGTCAACAAATCTTTTACCTAAATAAAAAAATATTGCGTACATTCTTTTTGATATGTATAAAATTAAAGAGCTTTGCTGGGTGCTGGCGTCCGTCTCCCCATTGTCCTCCGACACTTGGCGGTCGAGAGGATAGTAAGAGTTCGTAAAATCTCCACGGCTCACTTCTACACGGGGCGTGCGGTGTGCGGTGTGCGGTGTGCGGTGTGCGGTGTGGGGGAATTTCGACGCCCGAGGGGGTCGCTTATCTTTCAGGTATCTCTCAAAAGCTGTAACTAGTTCTCTTAACTTACAACCTTATTTTACATCTGCACTGTTCGAGAGCAAATTCCTCTTAGGAAAAAGCTTCTACCATGCGTCTTGCCCGGAAACCTGATGCTGGACTGTACAAATTGACACAGGTAGTATCTTTGATATGTTAAAACTGTACTGTCGGTTTATTTCAAGTGTACTCCAGATTTTCAATGTTGCCAGCTCAAGTAAATCTTGTAGACTAAAAAAATACGATCGATCGCTTGATTCTTCGATGGACGGCGATGGTTTTGGTAGAATTCATTTCAAATAAGTGTGATGTCTTCGTTTATCTTCCTTGAGATACTGAGATGTCGCAAATAACAGCAATGCAGTATCTTTGTTTTATTCGACCACCTTAGATATTATTTATTGAAGCCATTTACTTCAATCCTATTCTTACGAATTTGCTTGAGATGGCCCTTCGCTTCAATTTGCATTCTCTCGTAGTAAAGGTTTTAAGGGTTTCTACCAAAGCCAACTATTTCTTCTTTAATTATTCCACAACTCCCCGCCCCCTTACATCTTATTGTCAACACGCCCGTTTCCTTTCCAAAGAACTCACAAGCAAACAACTAATGAGCGCCAGCAGATACGATCTTCGTTTGTTGCTCACTTTCATAACACAGGCTTCGGGATGTTGTCCGTGAGAAGAATTGGAATTGTTCGTGCGGATTCAGAACATCGTGTGTGTTTGTGTAGCATTGTGGGCTACGTGGGGTGATCTAAGAGTGTGTTGCTTTCTCGGATTTTTAATGTACTTCTTGATTTAGAAGTTGAATGTGTCGAATTGCAAATGTTTATTTATTTTTGGCGTCTTCCGACAACTGCAATATTCAAGGTAAATTTATTTATCCGTTATTCAAAATTTAATCTTTTAATGAGGCCTTGCATACGCTTTTGCAAATGTGAGTAGTTTTCTTATCATTTGGCACGAAATAAAATAAAGTTCGTACACTAGATAATTCTGAATATAGTACCATCTAGATTTTATGTATTTAGCATTCGATCACACCTTCCTTATTTAAATATTAAATAATTAGGAAGCAGCTAATTCTTTCCTATGAAAATGCTACATAAAGAAGGTGAAGTATTAACGTTTGTGAAGGTGATGTATCATATCAGCATACGTATTTCAGCATAATCTGAGAGGCCGCGCCGCCTCCTTGTGGAACGCCCGCTAACGGCGCCCTCGCCTGCCGCCGGGCCAAAGGTCCTGCGAAGGCGCTGCCGAAACGAAGTGCCTGCTTCAGCGACTCGTGGGCGCCCTTAATTCGCTTTTAACTGCGCGAAACTTGCGCCTTGCGAACGCTTCCGGCTGCTTCTGACAAGCGTTGACCCCAACCGTTTACGCGCCGAAACAATGTCGCTGTGATTGGCGAATAATCTTTAAGTTGCCATTTTCTTACAAAGTTCGCTCAGTAAGTCTATCCGTGTCTTTGCGAGTGAGAAGTTTCTTTATTATATTTACGAAGTATTCGCAACAGAATAGAATTCATTTAGAAAATTAACTTGTGTGCATATTGTGTATTATTCAGAATCTGTTACAGTTTATCTTCAGTATGTGTGAAACCTAGCAAGTTTCTAATTACAACGCACTACAAATTTAAACTCGATCTGTAACTTATAGATCATACGTTCGTGATTATGTTCTATAAACTTATTTTATTCATTAAACATCGAATGAAAACTTAGTTACGAAGCAGTATTGACTTTTTGTGGCAATATATTTTTTAGCAGGTATGAAAAAAAATTGTAGTTCTACATTCTTATTCAAAAGTGATTGATTTTGACATTTTACATGATTGAAATTTAATATTGTGCAAATTAAACAATTCGTACTATTCAACATAGTGTTGAATCTTCAAAATATAAGCAAATTGTTAAATAATAAAGTTTGTGGCCACACGAAAAAATAGAAGTATAAGAAAAAAAGAATTTGGTCGTCTCAGTAATACAAACTAAATACTGAAAATGATGTTCTCAAACGTTCGAAAGTAGAAGGCGACAACAAATAAGATATCAAATAAGATTTGGACGGAAATTGTATAAATGAATAAGAAATTATGGAAAGAGCAGTTAAGAAACGAAGTGATAAAAATAGATTTTTTAAGGCAGAAAGGAAATGAAAATTCGTCCGAAGTGATTCGAGAAGGGAAAGAACATAAGTGGTGTCAGCAAAAGAAGAAATTCATAATTGCTCACAACATCTGACAGACATTTTAAGGTAATTATCTTTCTTCAGAAATAAGACTCGATGACCCAGTTCGTGTTAAAAACGATTCGTTAAGTCTAAAAGGGAATATCTTGCACTGCAATCTTTATGACTACGCGATCTAAAGTTATTTAAGAATTTATGAAAATTGTGATTTATGTTGAGTATTCTAGATGACAAACTTCATTGCTCTTTAAGATTTTCGCAGTTATTCATTATTACTTGCAATTATGAAGGCTCAAACGAGCTTAAATAATTGATGAGATAACTCAGTAGATAATAATTTTATTATAAACTTGGTCGTTTTCTCTCTAGACCAAATTCGAGAAGCGCTGATATATTAATTGTAATAACATTTTTTACAGTAGTAAATAATAAAATATTCGGTCTGAATGCACAGAGAAATAAAAAGTAATACTTTCCCATGATTTTAGACTTGTGAATTGTTCACGTACATTGAACTATCGATCCCGATGACTAATTCAAATTTGAGTATTTGAGTCGCTGTAGAAATGACTGCTTCGCATCATCGTTTCCTGAAAAATTCTAGCCAATTAAACGTCTTTAGTGTTTTTTCGTATTTCCAAAAGATCATTTCCCATATCTTCCACAATAGCGCGTGCACACATCCACCCCCTGGCAACCATTACGTCAGGCAATTACCACGACAAATGTGATCCTTCAATTAATATCAATCGCGCGCATGGTATCGTGGCGTCTACAGAGCTTCGCCTTGGGATAACAGGATGTTGTCGAATTCAAATTAAAAACATTTCTCCCACTATTCCCTCTTACGCGCCCTTGGTTCATTGTTAGGAATAGTCATGATTCTTTGGTGTTATCCTCCCATGGCTCCTTTCGACAGCTTGGGTGCTCGTCACCGCCGCGAACGTCCACTCATCAATCGGTGGCCCGAGTGCACCGCGCCGCCAGAGGCCGCATCCCACCGCTTGCAGGCGCCGATTCGCGTTGAGTCAGAGTAGATTGTTTATCCGGGTGGGGGACCTCCCTTCCCCCTTCATCCTCCACCAAAAACGTGCCTGGCAGGAAAAATACAAAGAAAGTTTAAAATGTTTATCATTTATCATTAAATTGTTACCATTTACTTTACGTAATTTCAGCAGAGTTCATTTTTGCAATGCAAAAACAGGCCTGTACTTTGCTTTTATATATAATTTTTTAACATCTTTGGAAATAGATTTTGTTGGTCATGTGGCTATAAATGTGTGAAATGGAAATTGAGTTGAGCCGATCTGCCAACATAATTGACACGTTTACGTTTTGAGTCGACCCAACACCGAGAAACTTCTAATTCTTCTGAGTGGGTGTTTTACCCTCTCGGAATTTTTCGTGTGGGTATCGCTCCCCACCACACCCACATTGTCTGCTGAGCCTGGACGCAACAATCGATCGCCCGAACAGGTCGCGATCCCACCGCGGGCGCAGTACACGATTGGTGTCAAGTCAGCGGTTAGTTGACCCGTGCGGGGTCGGCCCACCAGCTTCATCCTCCCCCGAAAATGTGAATGGAGGAAAAAAATACAAAACATTATTTTTAAAACGGTCACGGTCTTATCATTAATTTGTTATCAAATTTATTTCAGCATAGTTCATTTTTGCAATACAAAAACAGCGCTGTACTTAGCTCCTTTTTATGTAAACTCATTTAACAATTTTTGCAAATCGATTTTGCCGGTCGTGTCGCTGTAAATGTGTGTCAGAATGAGCGGCGCCGGCACGTGTGGCATCCGGCAGCAGCAGCAGCAGCAGCGACGGCGTCGCGTCGCGTCGGGCGGTGGGGCGTCGCTGGGGAGCGCAGCGTCGCGACGCCCCCGTAGGGCGTCCGGCGCCGGCGAGGTGTCACGCGGAGCGAACGCGACAGGTCGATAGTTGCTCCAAAGAGCCGCTCGCTCGCTCGCTCGTGGCCCCTCCCCCGCCCCCGCCCCCGCTCCCGCCTTCACCGTAATTTCCTCGCCGCCGCCGCCGCCGCCGCCGTCGGAGAGTTGCCCAACGCGCGCTACGTCGCGCCGCCGCCGCCGCCGCCGCCCGCGCTGCCGCAACAGCGGCCCCGTTGTCATGGCGACACGCAAACAAACGCGTCGTCTCGTGTTTGCCTCGCGGTCAGCCACCGTCGCTGCCGCTGCCGCTGAGCTCGCGACGCCCGCCGGTCGTGCACGCGAATCCTCTCTGCGTTTGTTGTTTTTCTACCGCTGCCCCCCCCTCCCTCTCAACCCCCACTTACTCTCCCTCTCTCTCTCTGTTTTTTTTCTTGGGCTCCATCGCATCGGTGCTTTATGAGGGATGAAGTACGATAATTAAGGGCGCTCGCATATTCGAATATCACGTGGTGCAGTGCCTAATATTCGGAAAGAATTCTCCGAGAGCAATGATAACAACCATAATATTTAAGATTATGAAAAGTGTAGCGATTACTTGATTAGTTATCAATTATCTTTGAACTCCATCGGCCATGTGCACCTGGATAACTCAACAACTGGCGCCGAAACGAATGAGCTTTGGGTGTCAGTATGGAGAGTCGGCTTTCTACACTCGATAAAGTGGAGTGACCTGGTGACCAGCTGAATCGCACAAGATGGCAGCTTCGCAGGGAGGGAAGCTTCTGCTGTTGTATAGTTTGGAAGACGGCGCGCATAGATTGAATTCATAGACGTGTAATACAACGAACCATGCTATGAAATCAATTCACTTCTTAATTTATCTTTACATATACCTTTCTCTATAAAAGTCAGTAATTGTTTCGCTCTTCTCGGAACTGCTATGTAACTACATACTTAATTTTGCTGTAGAGATTGTGACCTATATACAACACCTTAATGAACTTTCTTCTTTAAAGTTCATAATTTCAATGTAGCTAAACTGAATTTACTTAATTTATTTTCAACATGGCAAATTTAACTTCATTATTGATGTTCGGAATCAACTATGTTTTGATGGTCTTCTTTTCACTAACCGTGGGGTTTCTTACAAGAAACAAAATTCCATATTTTGAGATATGTCACAAAGATGGTCCATACAACTGGCTCTATCTGCTGGAATATTTCATTTTGGCAAGTGCCAAACACCTGGAAAGATATGTCGGGGGAAAAAAGATTGCCCTTCACGTACTCTCTCGTTCTCTGCTCTCTCTCGTCGCTCATCTCTGCGTCTCTTCTCTCTCTCTCTCTCTCTCTCTAATCTATATTATATACTATAATACTTATACTATACTAATATATATATATTAGTACAATATATATAGGTATATTATATATTATATATTTAGTATATATATAATATGAGCGATTTATAAATACGACAGAATGTTCATTCTGACCAAATGCCTCTGGAAATGGAACTAAGAGGGAAAGAGCGAAAGGCATAATTGGCTTTTTGGTCGCGGATTGGCCATCTGGGACCGCGTGGACGAACACCTGCACATACCGAGGCTGTTACATTTTCCCCATGGCAATAGTACGTGACTTCTTTGTTGGGGAGGGGGGTCAGCTTTCTTATGCTAATCCAATTTTTATCCACCAGGGTTCCTAGTGCTGGGAGAATGGGATATGAAATGATGTTGAGTGGACACACACACACACACACACACACACACACACACACACACACACACGTGGTACTAGAACCCGCAATCCTTCCGTCCTTAATCGCCATGGCACTTCTGCCTTAGCGATATCGGTTATCCAGATCGGCAATAAGATTATTATTCCTATTCCTCTACTTCACGACTAAAGCTGTAATGCGTAGCATAATTATATAATCTACTCCGGGTTGCAACGAGCTTTCTAAGGACCCGATCTAGACTCTATCGATGCAGCTACAATACTTTGCGCAAAATGTTGAGTGTTCACAATAAAGGAATATTGCGATGTGTGATGATGCCGATGACGATGATTATGTAAAAAGGGTGAATTAACGTATGGATTGGAATAACGAAGAAAAATACTTTTCGTACTAAAACCAGAAAGGAGAATGTGTGATTTTTTAAATACTTTCTATGGAAGTTTAGTCTTCCACACATTTCAAATGGAACTGGAATTTGATCATAAAATCTAGGTGACAAATGATCGTCTTAATTCATTAAGAGGGCCCTCCTTCTTCAGACACCCGCAAGTAATAAATTAAGGAGGAGTCCATAATGTAGGATTCCGCTTTTTATCACTGGCTCTTGCTCCCACAAACAGGTTGGACTGAACTTAACGATCCACTTACCCTTTCTCAGTCTATAAATACTAGCCTTTAAAAGAATAAAGGAATTTAAATAACAATCAGGAAATAACTAATTTTCAGAACAATACCTCACGTTCTTAACTCCCCCTCACTGAAATGGGAGGGAAACGTTCCTTCACTTTCCTCTCGCTTTGAGAAGAGTCATTTAGAACGTCTCTTGGTTGATCCCGAAAAGGAATGATTGAAGATATGAATATTCTCAAAACTATACTTCCCAGTGATTGATTTAGTACTGTAATATAAAGTTTTTGTTTACATGGTAAAGAAAAGGAGAAGGTCAATTAAAAAAGTACGTTAATTCATACTGCAGTAAGAAACATTGATAATGAATTAATCGATAGCTAATGTAATCAATTACGAGACAAAGTGGCATTAACTTGCAAGCTCAGGCATTTACGATAGTCAGACGTGTCCTAGGTCGAGAGATTTCAAAATAACAACACGTGCCTGCTTAAGTACCGTTTTGGCTATTAGCCTGCCAATTGCCTTCACAGGCAGCAAAGGCGTCGGGAAACACTCGTGTAACACGGAACGACGGCAAACACGTAAAACACCGGGAGCGCTCCTATTATGCAAATGCGGCGAGCTGCGTCGCCCCGGCGGCGCGCGCGATCGAGCCTTCGCCGCACGACCCACATCGGTGACCCAGACCACCCTCGCCTCATACGCGCGCCGTTCACAGCGCGCCTCTTCCGACTTCACGAGACACAATCCGTTGACGCAAAAACAGCAATGTCAGCTGTACCTGAAATAAAGCTTCGAGATGTTTGTAACAATAAGAGAAGTTCTTCTGGCACAATTCATTCTAACATAATTGGTATAAATAATTATTTATTTATACAATAATTAATCTTATTTATACATTATTAATTTCTTTATACATTAATTCATATATTAAATAATATTAATCTTAATTTGAAACAAGGGGTTTCTTTTAGAAACGAACTTCGAACTTTCTGATAAATTCCAAGTCTTAATTGAAAGAAAAAGTGTTACTATTATGTGCCGGAAATCTGGCGATTTTTCGACGAAGAAGCTCTTTTTGCGACTTCACTCCTAACACGTTGTGTAGTCGGAATTAATGTTCTGTAAGTCCTTGATAGTCGAAAAATTACGTGACGGGCAAAATTTGTTTAGTTTATTTATTTTATTTTTTATTTCCACATACCAGCATAACTGCTTTACAGGGATTGTTTTCAATACAATAACAACTTAAAATACAGGTATACAAATAAATAAGACAGCAGAAATACCTTTCAGTCAAATTTAAACAAGTATCACATTCATAAAAAAATACATCATCATTCTTTAGATAAATAGAAATAAGGGAAGCCCAACAAGTTCCTCATTATTGTTTGATGTTTTACAAGTAAGTTTGTTGATTATTCTTTACATTTTTTTATTCTAATTCTGAAAGGTTTAAGGGGGTCCAGCAAATTGTATTAGATATTTATCATATGGAAATATGTTTTTGATTCGGGATGTTGTTGCTATGAACCAAGGTTGTAGTGGTCAGTTGTTGGTATATTATGCAAAAGATGTGAAAAAGGGAATGTGTGCGTTTGAGAAGTATGTGATGTATATTTTCTGGTTTTAATCTGAGTGTAATTGGTTGTTTCTAATGAACCAGGGGGCATTTACAGCTTACATAGAATCTTATTTTGAAATGTTTGTATTTTCTTGAAATTAGTTCGCCGATGTGTTGTACATATTGGGCATCATACATTATAATGGGGAGAATTAATTGCTCTGTACAGGACTAGTGGTACATTCTGTTTTGAGAACAGTTTTTCTGTTATTAATGGTACAATTTATGAAGTATTCTATTTGCTTGGGTGATTTTGTCATTTATCTGGTTTTGTCCATGTAGTCTGGTGTCCATTAATATTCCAAATATTTAATAGGCTTTCCTTTTTTGGTAACCAATCCAGAGTTTTGTTAAGTAGTTTTAGGGGTTTAAAGTAGTGTTTATTGGGCATAGTGTGAATATTTTTGCTAGACATTTATTTGGGTTTATTTTTATCTTCCATTTGTCTGCCCATTGTGTTACTTTGTTCAAGTTCCTCTTGTAGATTTTTTGTGGCTGTTTTTAGACACTTGTTAGAGGTTAGTATTGCACTGTCTCAGCAAATAATGCTATTGTTGTGTTTGAGTAGTTGGGAAATCTGCTGTGAATATATTGAACAATGTGGAGATAATGGGCTGCCTTGTGGTACTTCCAGCTGTGATTTCTTTTGTGTAGAGTAGTTGAATTTTATCTTACTGAAAAATCTTTCTTTTAGGAAGCTTTTTATTATTTTTACCAAGTAAAGGGGTAATCCGGATTCTTGTAATTTAAATATTAAACCTTCGTGCCAAACCTGTCGAATGCTTGGGTTACATCTAAAAATACTGCCAGTGTGTGCTTTTTTTGTTGAAGTTTTTTATAATATTAATTATGTTATTCTTAAAAGTTGATGTGTTTGTCGAGTGCTTTCTTTGAATCCAAAATTGGAAAGGTGGTATGTATTGTAATTCCGATTAATATATTTCATGAAGTCTTTTAAATTAGTTTTTCCATTACTTGGCTACAATAGGGATTAGGCTTAATAAGTCTAATAGTTTTCTGTAAGTGTTGGGTTTTTGCTTGGTTTTTGGAATTGGTATTACTATAGAGTGTTTCATTTTTTGGGATAGTACCCTGCTCTTAACATTGAATTGAATATTGCCGTTAGATAGCAATTGCTTTTCTTATTTAGTTTTTGTAAAATTTATAGTTGGCTATTTGGTCAATTCCAGCCTGATTTTTTCTTAGATAGCTGTTTGATCGTTTGGTGATGTTTCATTTGTGATATATATTTTACTGGGTGTGGGACTGTTGTTACTTCACAGTTATTGATATGCGTTTAAATTGTTAATGTTTTTGGTTCGTATTTAGAGTAAATGTTTCATTGGAACATGTTTCTGCTAGTATTTCACATTTTTCCTTTTGTTGTTG
>BOPP01000178.1:2578651-2614828 GCA_017312745.1 Gryllus bimaculatus | reverse complement strand
CACCTAGCCCCGCCCCCGCCCCATCCGCCACTTGTCCCGCCGCGTCCCGCCCCCGCTTTATCCATCCCCCGCTTTATCAGCCCCCGCTTTATCCAGCCCGCTTATCCAGCCCCCCGCTTATCCAGCCCCCGCTTTATCCAGCCCCGCTTTACCTCCAGCCCCCGCTTATCCAAGCCCTCCGCTTTATCCAGCCCCCGTTAATCCAGCCCCCGCTTTTATCCCAACCCCCGCTTTTATCCAGCCCCCTTTATCCAGCCCCCGCCTTTATCCAGCCCCGTTTATCCAGCCCGCGCTTTATCCAGCCGCCGCTTTATCGCAGCCCCGCTTTATCCAGGCCCCCGCTTTATCTGCCCCCGTTTATCCAGGCCCCCGCTTTATCCAGCCCCCGCTTTATCCACCCGCTTTATCCAGCCCCGCTTATCCATCCCCTCCGCTTTATCCAGCCCCGCTTTATCCACCCCCGCTTTATCCACCCCGCTTTATCCAACCCCATTAGCGCTTTATCAGCCCCGCTTTATCCAGCCCCGCTTTATCCAGCCCCCGCTTTTCCAGCCCCGCTTTATCCAGCCCCCGCTTTAATCAGCCCCCGCTTTATCCAGCCCACGCTGTTTATCCAGCCCCCCGCTTTCCTCCAGCCCCGCTTTATCCAGCCCCCCGCTTTATCAGCCTCCGCTTTATCCAGCCCGCTTAATCCCACCCCCGCTTTATCCGCCCCGCTTTATGCAGCCCCCGCTTTTATCCAGCCTCCCGTTTATCCAGCCCCCCGCTTTATCAGCCCCCGCTTTTTTATCCAGCCCAGCTTTAACCAGCCCCCGCTTTTCCAGCCCGCTTTAATCCAGCCCCGCTTTATCCCGCCCCCCCCGCTTTATCCCAGCCCCGCTTATCCAGCCCCGATTTATCCAGCCCGCTTTATCCAGCCCGCTTTAATCCAGCCCCGCTTTATCCAGCCCCCTTTATCCACCCCGCTATTATCCAGCCCCCGCTTATCCAGCCAGCTTATAAAATCCAGCCCCCGCTTTATCCAGCAACCGTTTATCCAGCCCCCCGCTTAAATCCAGCCCAAGCTTTATTCCAGACCCGCTTTATCCAGCCCACTGCTTTATCCAGCCCGCTTTATCCAGCCCCCGCTTTATCCAGCCCCGCTTTATCCAGCCCCCGCTTTATCCCAGCCCCCCGCTTTATCCAGCCCCCGCTTTATCCACGTCCCCTCGTCTTTATGCCAGCCCCCGCTTTATCCAGCCCCCGCTTTATCCAGCCCCCCGCTTTATCCAGCCCCGCTTTATCCAGCCCCGCTTTATCCAGCCCCCGCTTTATCGCCCCGCTTTATCCCAGCCCGCGCTTTATCCAGCCCCGTTTATCCAGCCCCCGCTTTTATCCAGCCCCGCTTTTATCCAGCCCCCGCTTTAAAAATTCAAGCCACTCGCTTTAATCCAGCCCCCGCTTTATCCAGCCCCCGCTTTATCGCAGCCCCCGCTTTATATCCAGCCCTCGCGCTTTGATCCAGCCCCCGCTTTATGCAGCCCCCGCTTTATCCGCCCCCGCTTTTAATCCAGCCCCCGCTTTATCCAGCCCGCTTTAATCCAGGCCCCCGCTTTATCCTAGGCCCCCGACTTTATTCAGCCGCCGCGCTTTATTCCAGCCCCCGCTTATCCAGCCGCCCGCTTTATCCAGCCCCCGCTTTATCCAGCCCCCGCTTTATCCAGCCCCGCTTTATCGCAGCCCCCCTTTTTCACAGCCCCGCTTTATCCAGCCCGCTTATCCAGCCCCCGCTTTATGCCAGCCCCCGCTTTTCCCAGCGCGCTTTATCCAGCCCCGCTTATCCAGCCCCCGCTTTATCGCAGCCCGCTTTATCCAGCCCCCGCTTTACAGCCCACCGCTTTTATTCCAGCCGTTTATCCAGCCCCCGCTTTAGCCAGCCCCGTTTTGATCCAGCCCCGCTTTATCCAGCCCCCGCTTTATCCAGCCCCCGCTTATCCAGCCCCCGCTTTCTCAGCCCCCGCTTTATTCCAGCCCCGCTTTTAATTCCAGCCCCCGCTTTATCCAGACCCGCTTATCCAGCCCCGCTTATCAGCCCCCGCTTTAATCCAGCCCACCGCTTTATCAGCCCCCGCTTTATCCGCCCCCGCTTTATCCAGCCCCGCGCTTTATCCAGCCCCGCTTTATTCCAGCCCCCGCTGTGTATCCAGCCCCCGCTTTATCCAGCCCCCGCTTTATCCAGCCCCCCTTTATCCAGCCCCCGCTTTATCCACCCCCCGCTTTTATGCCAGCCCCCAGCTTATCCAGCCCCGCTTTATCCAGCCCCGCTTTATCCAGCCCCCGCTTTTCAGCCCCGCTTTTCCCAGCCCCGCTTTTAATCCGCCCCCGCTTTATCCAGTCCGCGCCGCTTATCCAGCCCCGCTTTATCAGCCTCCGCTTTATCCACCTCCGGCTTTATCCAGCCCGCGCTATTAATTCCAGCCCCCCGCTTATCCAGCCCCCGCCTTTATCCAGCCCCCGCTATCCAGCCCCCGCTTTATCCAGCCCCCGCTTTAATCCAGCCCCGCTTATCAGCCCCCGCTTTATCCAGCCCCGCTTTATCCAGCCCACCGCTTATCCAGCCCCCCCGCTTTAATCCGCCCCGCTTTATACAGCCCGCTTTAGACGCCCCCGCTTTAGCCAGCCCCCGCTTTAGCCAGCCCCGTTTATCAGCCCCGCTTTAAATCCTAGCCCCGCCGCTTAGCCAGCCCCCGCTTTAGCCGCCCCGCTTTAGGCCAAGCCCCCGTTTTAGCCCAGCCCCGCTTTAGCCAGCCCCCGCTTGTAGCCAGCCCGCTTTAGGCAGCCCCCGCTTTAGCCAGCCCCGCTTTAGCCAGCCCGCGCTTAGCCAGCCCGCTTTTAAGCCAGCCCCCGCTTTAGCCAGCCCCCCTTTAGCCCAGCCCCCGCTTACAGCCCCGATTTTAGCAGCCCCGCTTTTAGCACAGCCTCTTCGCTTTAGCCAGCCCCGCTTTAGCCAGCCCGACTTTAGCCAGCCCCCGCTTTAAGCCAGCCCCGCTTTACGCCAGCCCCGCTTTAGCCAGCCCCCGCTTTTAGCCAGCCCCCTTTAGCCAGCCGCCCGCTTTCGCCAGCCGCTTTAGCAAGCCCCGCGCTTAGCCAGCCCCGCTTTAGCCAGCCCCCGCTTTAGCCAGCGCCGCTTTTAGCCAGCCCCCGCTTTAGCAGCCCGCCGTTTAGCCAGCGCCCCGCTTTAGCAGCCCCCGCTTTAGCCAGCCCCCGCTTCTAGCAGCCCGCCGCTTTTAGCCAGCCGCCGCTTTAGCCAGCCCCGCTTTTAGCCAGCCCCGCTTTTAGCCAGCCCCGCTTTAGCCAGCCCCCGCTTTAAGCCAGCCCCGCTTTAGCCAGCCCGCTTTATTCAAGCCTACGCGTTATCCAGCCCCGCTTTTCGCCCCGCTTTAATCCTGCCGCCACGCTTTAATTTCCTTCGCCGCGGCTTTATCCAGCCCCCGCTTTAATCAGCCCCGTTTATCCAGCCCGCTTTATCCAGCCGCGCTTTATCCAGCCCCCGCTTTTCCAGCCCCCGCTTTATCCAGCCCCCGCTTTATCCGCGCCCCCGCTTTATCAGCCCATCCGCTTTAAAAATCCAGCCCCCGCTTATATCAGCCCCGCGTTTATCAGCCCCCTCTTTATCCTGCCGCGCTTTATCCTGCCCGTTGTATCCTGCCTCCGCTTTATTCATCCGCCCGCTTATTCTCATGCCCTCCCGTCTTTATCTCTGCCCGCTTTAATCCAGCGCCTTCTTCGTCTCTTTCATCCATTCCCTTTCTCGATCCGGTGGTCGCGCCCTACGCTTTATCGCTGCCTCTTGCTTTATAATGCTCTGCTGCCTGGCGCCTTTCTCTCTGGGCAGACCACTTGCCTCGCTTTAATCGGCTTGCCGCCTGGCTTATAACGCACTCTCTGACGCCGCTTTTATAGTTTCTCTCCTGGGCTGAAACAACTATAGCGGAGCCGCTTTATCTGCACTGCGCTTATACGCACGCCGCTTAATACCTTTGTCCACGGCGCAGCTTTCTATCACTGTTCTCCGCCGACTTTAGCCTAGAAGGCCTAAGAAGCCAAGGATATCCTGCTGCTGTTTTTAATCTACTCTTTGCATGCCGCTTTATCTGCCGCCGCTTTATCCTGCCGCCGCTATATCGCCGCGCTTATCCTGCCGCCGCTCTTATCTCTGCCGCCGCTTTATCAGGTACCTTCTTATTTGCCTTGCTCTCATCCCATCCTCCACCTTAAACCACACGCCCCCCTACAATCACCCGTACCCAATTCCCAATTACCCTGCGTCTCGCCTTATACCATCTACTATCCGCCCACCTTCTTAAACCAGCACACACAACCTGCATTATTTTCCGTTCCCGCTTATGCACTCGAAGATCGACCAGCGGTTAAGATCCTGTGTCCGCGCTTAGATCATTCCATCCCGCCTTTCGTATTTCGGATTACCGCACCAACACACCTTCATCTTTCTCTAAAACTCGTACAAGTCGGTCACCAGGTTCCAGATAATATATAGTTGAGGAATAAAAACTCATGACATTCATATTTTAGCGCTCTTGCCATACATATTATTTGGAATAATTGAAAGACGGCAGTGGGCAGAGCGTGGAACAGCTCACACAGTCCTTTGTTGCTTTACGCTCGAGTGTAGTAATTCTCCTAATGTGTTGTGCTCCATTCAGCGGACCAAATGTCCCTTTCCGAAATGAACTGTAAAGCCGTCGCCCCTCTGCGGCTCGCGCCGCACACCAGCGACTCTGTAGATTTTCCAAATAACCCCGCCCCGCCATGAGAACGCGTCCGTGGCGCCGGCGCCAAGACACGACGCCGCGCGAATCCTGTGCGTTTCATTGGCTGTTCAGGCATACTAGACTCACAGTAGTTTGGGGAAGTAGTAGCAGCCTTTAATAATACCCAGATGCACGCAATTAACCCGCTAGTACTCTATCAGACTGTGACTGGATACATGCACAGCACTTACCTATGTTTGGCTAAGTAGTCGAACTCCTGACACCAACCAGACACTCGACCCTGGGGCCTCCCGGTCAGCGGGAAATACAGTGACAACCGTTGAGCTCTGAGCCATCCTCTCCGGAAAAAAGGATTATAGAGGACAGGAACGATCTTCTCAAAGATTGCATGGTTTAACTACCTTTTTATATTCTATAAATATTTTTACTAAGAAAAGTATTGAATTCAAACTTACTACAATTGGAAATTTTGACAAGAACCTTTCAGATCATTACGTAAACAACCACTAGTGTAATCAGGTAGGCAGAGACGATGTCGGCAGCCGTCCCTTTTCCCGCGCAGAGCTCTGGAAAAACGCATCAAGAGTAACTTTCAACGGAGATATAACGTGAACACTAGAGTCACGCGACGAACCCAACGCCAAGCTACCTGGTAAAGTTTCTGAGTTTCAAGTCTGGGCGGTCGCCGGAGAGGCGAATAAACTAGACGTTGACACTTCACGAGACACAATCCGTTGACGCAAAACAGCAATGTCAGCTGTATCCTGAAATAAAGCTTCGAGATGTTTGTAACAATAAGAGAAGTTCTTCTGGCCACAATTCATTCTAACATAATTGGTAATAAATAATTAATTTATTATACTAATAATTAATTTATTATACATTATTAATTTCTTACATACATTAATTCATATATTAATAATATTAATCTTAAATGAAACAAAGGGGTTTCTTTTAGAAACGAACTTCGAACTTTCTGATAAATTCAAGTCTTAATTGAAAGAAAAAGTGTTACTATTATGTGCCGGAAAATCTGCGATTTTTCGAACGAAGAAGCTCTTTTTGCGCGACTTCACTCCTAACACGTTGTGTAGTCGAATTAATGTTCTGTAAGTCCTTGATAGTCGAACAATTACGTGACGGGCAAAATTTGTTTTGTTTATTTATTTATTTATTTCCACATACCAGCATAACTGCTTTACAGGGATTGTTTTCAATACAATAACAACTTAAAATACAGGTATACAAATAAATAAGACAGGCAGAATACCTTTCAGTCAAAATTTAAACAAGTATCACAGCATTCATAAAAAAATACAATCATCCTTCAGATAAATAGAAAAAGGGAAGCCCAACAAGTTCCTCATTATTGTTTGATGTTTTACAAGTAAGTTTGTATGATATTATTCTTTACATTTTTTTATTCTAATTCTGAACGGTTTAAGGGGGTTCAGCAAATTGTATTAGATATTTATCATATGGAAATCTGTTTTTTGATTCGGGATGTTGTTGCTATGAACCCAAGGTTGTGTTGGTCAGCTGTTGGTATACTAATGCAACAAGATGTGAAAAAGGAATGTGTGCGTCTTGAGAAGTATGTGATGTATATGTTTCGTTTTTATTCTTGAGTGTAATTGGTTGTTTCTAATGAACCAGGGGGCATTTACAGCTTACATAGAATCTTATTTTGAAATGTTTGTATTTTCTTGAATTAGTCGCCGATGTGTTGTACATATTGGGCATGCATACATTATAATGGGGAGAATTAATTGCTCTGTACAGGACTAGTGTACATTCTGTTTTGAGAACAGTTTTTCTGTTATTAATGGTACAATTTATGAAGTATTCTATTTGCTTGGGTGATTTTGTCATTTTTATATGGTTTTGTCCATGTAGTCTGGTGTCCATTAATATTCCAAATATTTAATAGGGTTTCCTTTTTTGGTAACCAATCCAGAGTTTTGTTAAGTAGTTTTAGGGGTTTTAAGAGTAGTGTTTATTGGGCATAGTTGAATATTTTTGCTAGACATTTATTTGGGTTTAGTTTTTATCTTCCATTTGTCTGCCCATTGTGTTACTTTGTTCAAGTTCCTCTTGTAGATTTTTTGTGGCTGTTTTTAGACACTTGTTAGAGGTTAGTATTGCACTGTCACTCAGCAAATAATGCTATTGTTGTGTTTTGAGTAGTTGGGAAATCTGCTGTGAATATATTGAACAATGTGGCAGATAATGGGCTGCTTGTGGTACTCCAGCTGTGATTTCTTTTGTGTAGAGTAGTTGAACTTTATTCTTACTGAAAACCCTTTCTTTTAGAAGCTTTTTATTATTTTTACCAAGTAAAGGGGTAATCCGGATTCTTTGTAATTTAAATATTAAACCCTTCGTGCACAACTCTGTCGAATGCTTGGTTTACATCTAAACAATACTGCCAGTGTGTGGCTTTTGGCTGTTTTATCTGATTTCTTTAGTTCTGGTATAATTGTTGGTTCTTTCAATATTTGTTTTGTAACCACGGCAAAACTTGTATCAACTTGTAGTGACTTCAATAGGTTAGGTCCTTTTGCTGCTAGTTAAAAGTATCACTTCTGTCTTTTGTTTGGCGAGATGAAATTCTGCCGAATGCTCAGCGACTGATAAGACGCCGGCTCTTAAGGTGGCTTTTACCCCTTTGAAAGTTTTCCTTGCAGTTAATGCAAATTATAAAAAAAAGTTCTCAAAACATCTCCAAATTTAAAAAAAGTTTCACGAATTGAAAAGGATGGTGCAGGTCACCTGAAACGATGGTGCAGTGTTAAACTCTTTGTTTTTCGAAAATTGCAAAAGTTGGAAATTGTGAGAGAAAGTAAGTGCTGGTTTAGCTCGATTGTGTGCCACGAGGCGTGAGCGCCTCTCCGAGCAGCGGCTGTGGCAATGATTGGGGGGGGGGAGGATGGGATTTGATTTTCTGTCATCTGGTCGTTAAAACGTATGTATAGTGCATCTTATAATACGGAAGATAGCGGTGTAACTTCCAACTGAAACTCGAGAATCGGTGCCAACCTGCACGTTGGCTTGCGCCATTTACTCCTCTAGGCCCGGGGCATCACCCAAACGTGATAAGACCTTCAGCTACTGGCTGGTCTCTAAACATACGTATCTGTGTGTTGGTGTGTGTGTGTGTGTGTGTGTGTGTGTGAAGGGAAGAAACGAAATGAAGGATAAGGGAGAAAGCAACCCGTACTCTGTTTCCATTTATTAGGTTACTACTCCTGCTTTCGCCTGATACTGAAAAAGACAAAACACTGAAAACCATCGAGAAAGAGTCGGCCAGCCGCCGCCAGAATTCTCCTGCAGACCGGCGCAGAAGTCCACCTATAAGCTTATAGTCAGGGCTCGGATTCTGATGACCCAGAAATTATTTGAAAATAACCATTAAAATTACGTTTAAAAATATTTTTTAAAAAAATTACTCAAATTTATATGGAAATTATTTATTCACTGAATTTTACACTTTTAAATAAAATGTATTTTTATAAAATTTTATTTAATATAAAGTCCTTTCTTCACAAGGAAAATGTAAGCTCTGATCTTCCAACAGCCAGTTGTAAAAGGTCGAGACAGTTACCGATGATAGTATAATTTGGAGAGTACGAAAATCAGAGTCCACTGCAATAATGAATTTCGTCATGAACTGGTGATACAATAAAAACTTTGTTTTAATGTGTCATAGTCAATTCATGAAAATTTCACTAACAAAAACATCCGAAAGGAAAACAAATTGCGAGACAATGAGAAAATGACGCAAAAGTTTTAATAAAATATTTAAAAATTGAAAATGGCAAAAAAATTCTTAATAACTATATATTTCTGTCGCCTACACTTCTTGAAGTCAGCTACGTCTAGATTGCAGCAATGGAAATGACATGTGATCAGAACACGACCCCTGCTTATAGCAATGTAGCTATTGTAAAAAATCCACCGTCTTTTGTTCTTGTGGCTTTGCATCTCCCAAACACAGCAGCAGCGACCGTTGTTACTCTACGCGAAGTGGCTTGCGCGAGCGTGGGTAATGGTGGTGGTGGTTGTGTGTGTGTGTATGTGGGGGGGGGGGCATCGGAGTGGGCACCCATTTGCAGCGGGCGGAAGCCGCACGTGCCCGCGCATGCGCACTGCGTATCTCGTCCCCGCTCGTCTGATGTTTGCGCACATAAGGAGCGACGAATGGAGACGTAAGCTCTGCACAAGACGCGTTATTACAAGGGACATGTGCTTACGAAATGCTTTAACAATATTTCGTCTAATATGCAAACTCGATTGTAGAAATGAAACATCTACGACGCTACTTTATTAGCCTACTCCTGTGGTTGGTTTCATAAATATTCATTTGTGTGCTTTACTGAGACTCATACACTTCTCCGTTAATAAATAAATTATAATAAATAAATAAATAATACATCGATAAATGGAAAATAAATCAATAATACCTACATGCATTATACATGCATAAAAATATTTATCTGCACTTGCCGTCAGTATTTATTGATCAAGATATTAATTTATAAGTAATATTACGCGACCTACATCACACAAACGCTGAAAATACATTTTTGTTTCTTCGCTTATCAAAAACCATTAATACTTGCAACGCTACGGGAGCTGGGAGAAACGCACTGTGGAGCAGTGATCTATAAAGCGGAACATTATTTGCCGGTAGATAATACGTGTAGTTAACGTTAGATGAAGAATGCTGCCTTCCTGTTCAATTATTACTTCCTGAACCAGCAACTTCCAAGAAATAAGCTGAACCTTAAAAATGAGAACTCTCTCTCTCTCTCTCCAAAAAGCCATCAGCAGCCGCGGATCAGTGTCCCATCTCGATTTCGTGCTACAGTCGTAACACATTAAATGGATAATCGGGTCGCCTGTGAGAAAGTTGCTCTCTCGTTGAGCGACTACGTCAACTTAATGTGAATTTCCGTAGAATGCATCTGTGATGGAGTGGGCGTGTCGCATGGCTGTCGCCGTCGTGAAGAAAGCACTTGGTCACAGGAAAGTGGACGCGCCGTAGCTTCAGAGGCGTTTGCCAGAGCAAAAAACGAAGTGACTGGAACTGTGCCTCACTCTTCGGTGGGCGTCGTGAGAGGAACAGAACGAGAGGGAGGGAGCGGAGGGAAGGAGGGGGTGCGAGGGAGAATGAACCCAGGGAATTAGCAAGGAGAGGGAGCCTTTGTGAGTGTGTGTGTGTGTGTGTGTGTGTGTGTGTAAGTCTGCTTGCGGTACTGTGCTTATTTCTGTAAACAAAAGGAAATGGGTATGATGTTACAATTAAAATTAGTTTTCTTCAAATAAGAATGAGTGGAATACTCCCTGAGTAGGCTGTTTGACACGATCCTCCAATTCTTCTCGACCGTCATACCCTATGCTTCCGCTATAGACCGTTAAATCACTCCGCGTAGTAGAAATACCGATGGATCTCACTCGTCCATCTTAAGTCGAAAGAAGGAGAAATGTGCAATGTCTTCTGTGGTTATTAGTGATTCAGATACCATACAGATAATATTTTGGCGTCCTTCCCAGTTGTAATCGATAATTTGAGAAATGTTTTCCACGCGCACCTATTTAGGATGCCTCTGAGAGACGCGAGTGTAGTGGAAAAGAAATGTGTCAGAGCGCACACCCGTTGGATGGCATACCAACTAGAAAAGAAAGGCGTGTGACTCGCGCAAACTGGAAGAGCGGCCTGAAGCTGTCGTCATGGCTCGCGTCTATCGGGTCAGCGTGGTCGATTCCCGTCGACTCCCATTGCAGCCGCCAACTCTACCGTTTCTCGCGTTATCGCGAGCCACCTCCCCCCGAGGCTCTTCGCCGAAGCGGAGAGCGGCGCCGTGGGAGAAAGGTCGAGCGTCCTGCAGCGTCGATGCGACGGAAGCGACGTGATCTCCGCGCGCGCGCAGTTGACGCGGGTGGAAGCGAGGGGACTCGGGATGGGGCAGTCGGAGCACGTAAGAAAGATTTGTCGATTCCAAAATCGCAATTTTCAGGTTAGGTATTGGAACTTATTTTTCGTACGTCCCTTAGTTCCATGAAAGTCGGAAGCGATTCCATGATGTCCATGAAGTATTAGAGACTTAAGCTGATAATGCTGAAGTAAAGGAATTTTTTAAACCTTAAATGCAATTTCTGAACTGAGACTATTTTGTAATTACGTCGAGGTGTGGTGTGTACAGAGAAAGACGGGATGCCGTCCATACGAGTAATAGAAGGAAGTAGGCGCGACTAACTATTGTGGTACGTGGTATTGTGGTATCTACGCACGTTGTCTTGAGCTATCATTTGTCTGGATGCGTGAGGAGTAGAGGTTTGATTATTTCGATGGTTGGAATTTTACATCTGTAGCTCGTTTTTCAATGCAAATGGTACTTTTTATACGGAAGCAAAAATTTTATCAGATGTAACAGAGGCTTGTTGCTATATTTTATTCATCACTCGGTATTTGTAAGGGAGTGGGAGAAGGATTCCCGGGTCCTAGAAAACGAGCTTTATGACATGGTGATGACTCAGAATCGTATGGTAGGCAACATCAGAAGATACGACGTGCCTGGATGCTGGTGAGAAGGCTGTGGCGAACTCGCGGGCGCCAATCACTTTTTCTTGCTACTTTGACGGGCTTGGAAAACTGTGGGTAGATCCTTCGCAACTCGATGTACGAACTGCATCACGAGAGTAATTGACACGGGAGACATTAATAGTAGACGTATAGTTGGCGGAAATAGCAGAAGCAGAAAGCAAATCGAGGGAGGGGGGAGGAGGAGGATGAACAATAGGAGACGCGCAGAAACCTGCGGAAACCCGTGACGACTGTGTGGAGTCGATATGAAAGGAATCGAATCGATAATAACATATTTTAGTCGAATCTTACGAAAACCACTCATTGTAGGATAATAGCGTATTTAAATAGAACCAAAACAGGACGTATGTCAAGTTTTAGGGGAGCATGATGTATGTAATGTTTGTTATAAAATATTGTTATTGGCCATAATAGCTGTTAACAATTACTGCCTAATGCATTTTTATCATGCAGTACAAATGAGGAGCAAGTAATCAAAGCGAATATTTTCCACTGGTGGGGAAAAAATTGAATTCGATATGAAATCGTCTAGTTGTTAATACGTTCTAAACGGACCTGGCTTTCAGATTTCTTCTAAACACATTTAATTTAAAGTGTTAAAATGCGTACTGAAATAGGAAATTATGAACGTGTAGAACATTATTATAACTACACAATTTCATATCAAACTCATTTTTTTCCACTAGTGAACAATACGAGTTTTAGTAGTTGCTCCTCAAATACAGAATAGAAAAACAATTGGTTCAGGAATCGATTGACAAAATATCAGGAAAGAAAAAAAATCGATGTTAAAAAAGCAGCGATGTTAAAAAAGCAGCGATGTTAAAAAAGCAGCGATGTTAAAAAAGATGTTAAAAAAGCAGCGGATGTTTAAAAAAGCAGCGATGTTAAGAAAAGCAGCGATGTTTAAAAAGCATCGCGATGTTAAAAAGCAGCGATGTTAAAAGCAGCGATGTTAAGATTAAAGAGCAGGATGTTAACAAAGCAGGATGGTTAAAGAAGCGATTGCTGGTTAGGAGCGGAATGGTAAAAGGACTGTTAAAGACGAGGATGGCGAGAGAGAAATAGTAGCAGCGATCGGAGATAGTAGTTAAAGAGAGCGATTTAAGCGTTAAAAGAGAGCGATGTTTATAAAAGACCGATGTTAAAAGAGCAGCGATGTTAAAGAGAGGAGTGTTAAAGAGAGGAATGTTAAAGAGCAGCCGATGTTCAAAAGAGAGGATGTTTTAAAAGAGCAGCGATGTTTAAAGGAGCAGCGATGTTAAAGAGGCGGATGTTAAGCAGCGAGTAAAGAGCAGGATTGTTAAAAAGATGTTAAGCGGGATGTTAATAAGAGCAGCGTAAAAGAGAGCGATGTTAAAGACAGCGATGTAGAAGAGAGCAGCGATGTTAAAAGAGGGATGCAGCGATGTTAAAGAGCGCGATGCGAGGAGTGCGTGTAAAAGAGCAGGATGGTTAAAAAGAGCGGTAAAGAGAGCGATGTTAGAGAGGGGATGTTAAAGAGCAGCGATGTTAAAAGAGCTAGCAGATGTTAAAAAGATAGTAAGGAGGCGATGTTAAAAGAGCAGCGAATGTAAAACGGAGGCAGCGATGTTAAAAGAGCAGCGATGTTAAAAGAGCAGCGGATGTTAAAAGAGCAGCGATGTTAAAAGAGCGGCAAGCGGGATGTTAAAAGGCGCAGCGATGTTAAAAGAGGCAGCGATGGTTAAGAGCCAGCGATTTTAAAAGAGCAGCGGATGTTCAAAAGAGCAGCGATCGTTAAAAGAGCAGCGAAGTTTAAAAGAGCAGCGATGTTAAAAGAGCAGCATGTTAAAAAGAGCATGCGATGTTAAAAGAGCAGCGAATTGTTAAAAAGCAGCGTGTTAAAAGAGCAGCGATGTAAAAGAGCAGCGATGTTAAAGAGCAGGCGATGTTAAAGAGCACAGCGATGTTAAAAGAGGCAGCGATTGTAAAAGAGCAGCGATGTTAAAAGAGCAAGCGATGTTAAAAGAGCAGCGAATGTTAAAAAGAAGCAGCGATGTTAAAAGGCAAGCGATGTAAATAGAGAGCGATGTTAAAAGAGCGCGATTGTTAAAAGAGCAGCGATGTTAAACAGAGGCAGCGTATGTTAAAAGAGCAGGCGATGTTAAAAAGAGCAGCGGAATGTAAAAGAGGCAGCGATGTTAAAAAGGAGCAGCCGATGTTTAAAAGAGCAGCCATGTTAAAGAAGAAGCAGCGAGTTAAAAGAGCCAGCATGTTAAAAAGGAGCAGCGATGTTAAAAAGAGCAGCGATGTTAAAAGAGCAGCGATGTTAAAGAGCAGCCGATGTTAAAAGAAAGTAGCGATGTTAAAGAGGCAGCGAATGCTAAAAGAGCAGCGATGTTAAAAGAGCAGCGATTGTTAAAAGAGCAGCGATGGTAAAAGAGCAGCAGATGTTAAAAGAGCAGCGATGTTAAAAGAGCAGCGATGCTTTAAAAAGAGCAGCGATGTTAAAAGAGCAGCGATGTTAAAAAGAAAGGCAGCGATGTTAAAAGACAGCAATGTTAAAAGAGCAGCGATGTTAAAAGAGCACTGATGTTAAAGAGCAGCGATGTTAAAAGAGCAGCGATGTAAAAGAGCAGCGGATGTTAAAGAGCAGCGCATGTTAAACAGCAGCAGCGATGTTAAAAGAGCAGCGATGTAAAAGAGCAGCGATGTTAAAAGAGCAGCGATGTTAAAGAGCAGCGATGTTAAAAGAGCAGCGATGTTAAAGAGCAGCGATGTTAAAAGAGCAGCGATGCTTAAAAGAGCAGCGATGTTAAAAGAGCAGCGATGTTAAAAGAGCAAGCGATGTTAAAAGAGCGCGACGTTTAAAGAAGCAGCGACGTTAAAAGAAGCAGCGACGTTGAAAGAGCAGCGACGTTGAAAAGAGCAGCGACGTAAAAAAAGCAAGCGACATCTCAGGCGCCGGGGCTGGGGGGGGGGCAGGAAGCGCGGGGGGGAGCGCGAGGCTGCGGGGCGGTTCCCGCGTCGCTCGCTCGCAGCGCAGCGCTGCGCCGACGCACGCGTCACTTCGCGTTGCGGCGCACGCCGCTCACGCAGCGCGCCTCGCCCGCCCCGCCCCCAGCCCCCGTGAGCGGAGGCCGGCCCCGCGGGCGTCGCAACTGTCAATGCCCCCCGCGGCCACCAGTACTGTTACCCGCGCCTCCCACGTCCCCTCTCCAGGCAACGAGGAGCAGACGACATCCCAGTGGCGCGGCGGGGGCACGGATGCGGTGTCGCCACTTGGCGTGGGGAGGGTTGCTCTTGTTGCCTACTAAGGAATAAACGCCAGTCGGTATAAACGTGAAACAAAAAAGAGGAGAGAGATCTCCAGACGAACTTGGAAATCAATGGTCTCGTAGTACAGTTATGGTTGCGTAGGCTGCCGCGGCCGGAGTTTGTATCTTCTGGGCTCTCCGGGATGCGCCGCATCTGTCTTCGTGGGTAACATTTCGGCCAACATGTTGTGGTCTGCTTCAGAGAGTGCTACATGCCCTGACGAAGGCCACAACATGTTGGCCGAAACGTTAGCCACAGAGACGCGGCGCATCCGGGATAGCTCAGAAGATATCGCAGTACAGTTGCTTTGATCCGTACACTACAAATCTTGCTCCGCTCACTGAGTTTCGTAATTCTATATCTGATATTTGTTTTAAATTGTTTTAATAATAAAAGATGGTTAAAGAGTAATTGTCTACGTTGATGGTCATTTAAAACAATTGTTACACTCTCATTACTGAGAACGGATTGGATAACTTCTTCCCGGCTGTTCGGATCTTCATTAGAACTTAATTTTTGAGATCCAAGCTCCCGATTGGATAACCTCTTCCTATTGATCAAAAGTCGTCTTACGTTTTAATAGGATAATACAAGTAGTATAAGAAACCTCAATTATAATTTATTCACTATTTAAATGGCTTTGAATATTTTATGCGAACATTTCCCACCGCGTGCGTCAGAGTTTTTTAATTAACTATATTTTCTTTATTGCTGTATTTGATGGAAAATATTTTCCAAGATTGTCCTTCGGTGCGAGGTGTAAGCATGTCACCAGATATTCTTGCCAGGAGCGAAGGAGTCGATTAACCACTCGGCAGTGAGCGATCCTATTGGTTCTTCCAAACGCCATAAGAACGTCGGCAAGATATGAATGACAACTAGAATAAGTAGCTTATTTGGCTCATAGCTGAAATAGAAAATAATCTTGAACCAGGGTGCATTTCAGCTGTGATGTATTGTAGAAGGGTGAATTTGTATAAAGAATATTACTTACTTTCATTAGTATACAAATATTTTTCTGTATTACCTTTAATTTCTTCTCTGAGATTGTATAGATGGTGAAGTAATAATGTAAAATCTGCAAACGGTAGAAGCCAAAACTAATGGAGGGTTAAGACGTTATTTACCAGGATCTAAACAGAAAGTAAAAAACGTATCAAAAGGCTTCCTTTCTTGATTTGTTCGTTAATCATTTAGAATATCGCCAGTTTCATGTCGTAAGCTGTAGGATGAAATCTCAAATTTCTTTCTCAGCAATCTTAGCTTTTTCACGTGCCAATACCTAGAACTGAATTCATATAATATTCCTCTTATATGAAATACAAAAGTATTTGACAGAACTTAACAGACCGAATTCTCGCAATCTAACGCACTCTTACGGCTGTGTAGGAGTCATAAAAGACCAACTCTAAGTAGCGAGGTGGGCGCGGGAGGCGGGCGCTGCAAGCGGCGGGGCGCGTGTGGTCACGCGGCGGCGCGCCCGCGTATCGGGTGGTGGTGACCGGAAGGAGCCCCGTTGCGCCGCCAGGCACGTCCCTGCCCGCCCGCCGCCCGAAAGAGGCCCTGGCGACCGGCCAGCACCGGCTCCAGCCTCGCCTCCGCCCCACCACGCCGCCACCATCGGGCAGAATTTCTTGCCGCTACCCCATCGCCACGGCTGTAGCCAAGATCCTGCCGCCGCCTCCTCCTCCTCGCCCCCCCCCCTACGCGCTTCTACCTCTTATCTCTTGCAACAGCTGAGGGGCACAGGGCATGAACGTGTGTCGCTGCAGTGCCTCACATCAGTGGCTACTCTGATTAACGCCAATGCCGGACCCTGCGCTACCTTTCTTTCCTCTACCTTATCCTCCCCTCTTACAGCCACACCTAAATACTCTTTCATTGCCAGAGACTGTAAGAATATATTTGAACAACGCAATGCACGCAAATTTTTTCATATGAAAAAAGCTCAAAAGCTGTCGTCAAAAAACGCGTATCGAGGAAAAACGGCGTCGGTGACGCCACTTTCAACTGGTAAATATAGATTTTTTGTCAGAAAATACTATTTACGTATGTTCCATATACATCGTATCACTTTCCTTATTTACACAATATCCATAATTATTCAAATCTTACTCTCATAATAGTTCGTATTGGTTCACTATACCAAAAGATCCATAAAACTATATTTGTATACTTTTCAAGTACTTTAAAACAAGGAAATACCACCTTAGGTATAGTGTTCTACTTACGATAGGAAAATGACTAATACCGAAAAAATATACAGTTAATCTAATGTTTCTTCTGTCTTGGTTTTTCCCAAGCTATTTTAAGCATGCTTACGTATACAACAAGAAAAGGTTTGCTCTTATGCAGTTCAATGGAATGCATTCAATCTTCACACCCCACAAACATTAACTCTCTTTTCCCGGACGTAAAATTTCAAACATGTCCATCACACCACTACATTTGCACTTCTCCCCAATACGTCACACATTGATTTTAACTATGTTTTAATATCAAACGAGAACCCCCTCTTCCCGCTACACGCGACGCTAGTAACCCGCTTCACATCGACCTTAACAATATTCTCAACCAACCTCATCTCCATCGTTCTTGGTAGAGTATCTAGCGCGGCCCGTATACAAGCGTGCGTGGATCGAAGGTCTTGTAAATTTGTCGTCGCCGCTGAATAGATTTTTTTGCTTAATGATTCATGTAACGGCGATGGCAGATATGCTTTCTGCATGGCAGACAGGCTCACGAGTCGCGCTCTCTGGTGCATGGGCACTGAACTTTCAATCACTGATGTACAAAACTCGATTGTTGCAAACGCCTCTCTCATCTCTTTTGTGAGGAATGTAACCTTTGTCAAAGCTTGCTTCACTGCCTCTCTACGCTTTAGGAAATAATTTTTCCGCTTCTTTTAGATTTCAATAATTAACTAGCATTCAATTATATAGAATTCAGTATTCAATTATTTAGAATTAATTTCATAGACAATCACTTTTTTTCAATCTAAGCCGTATGATCACATCTGCACGAAACGGTGATTAAATTAATTGTTTGATTATTTCATGTTCCCGGGCTCGACAACTGCTTCGAACAGTGCGTGGTTTTTTTTCACGGGCTGTTGCCTGTGTTCTTCCTGCACTGCTAAGTGAGATCCGACTCCGACTTCCCTCTTCGGTTAGCGGGGTTTTCCCCAACCAGATATCTCCCACCAGCGGGACGCCGCCCCAGACGGGACAAGCTCTGAGCTTCCGACTGGTCTCCGGACATGTGTATTAGTACAGTGCATGTACATTTGTGTGTCTAAGAGGTACAGAAAGGACAATGAAGGAAGATCGGGTGCGGTCTGTGGTCCTTTTGTTAAGGTACTGCTCGGGCATTCGCCTGGTGTTGACCGGTGAAACCACGAAAACTACAGATCACAGCAGCCGGCTGCTACAATTCTCACCCAGACAGACTGAATTCGACCTAGCTATTTAGCTTGTAGGAACTCTCGCCACAGTAGGGACAAACATTATAACCTCCCGGTCAGAGGCACAGCAGTAACATCACTTGATGCCCTGAGCCACCTTAGCTGGTATTAATGGACAGTGCATAATAGTGATTAACATGAAAGGTGATAAGGCAATTGTGGAATGAATGGAAGCTATCTCCTTTACAAATTCTCTATGGATCGACTGGCATTAAATGATTAAAGAACCCACTGAATACCATAGCTGCTCACTACGTTATGAATTGCCCCCAAACACTACACTTCAAGTAAATGTTTTTTTAAAAATTATTTAAGGTCGCTTTTCATCTTAAGGTCATGTAGTGGCCATTGTAATTGGGGGTAACGGCAACGGAATACTGACGCACACAAAAATTGATGAACCTAGCGGGATTCGAACCCGCGACCCTTCAGGCACGAGGCAGCTACGACTCTTCAACCTTAGCGTCCTCGGCTATTCAGGCCAGCTCATGTAAATATTTTGTTCTCGTGGAATCGTACGAAAGGAAACACGCAAGTTGGAAGAAAGAAAACAAGTGAACGCACATTGCAGCCGGACGGACCTTCTGTCAACCGAGAACAACACTTCCTTCACAAGGCCAAATATAGTAAAATGACACGTTCGTGGTTGGTTGAATCAGAACTCATCCGTTCAACGTCCGTATACATGGTGTATAACTGTGTTATTTTCCGGCAACAGAGCGTAGTGGTCGCTGCCCACTCAACCTCACTGCCGGAGGATGATCTATTCACGGTCCCAGGGGTAGGCGAGTTAGTAACACAGTGGTGGCTTCCAAACCGGAGTTGGCAGGATCAAACCTCGATAGGGGGAAGATTTTCGAAATGCGGAAATTCCGTAGTGCCATGTTCAAATGTTAGTTTCCTAAGAACTTTAGCTAAATGTTTGGAATGAGTGAAATTTATTGATTCCGGGTGTGTCAACTACTAAGATTAGTCCTGCAAGTGTAGTGTAAGTTTTAACCCGGAAGGTATTGGTCCTCGCGGGGTTGTCGGGTGTCGACAGCTTGTCGCGGCTGGGGCGGTGCCACGCTGGAGAGAGATACCTAGTGAGGGGTATCCCCGCGAGCAGACGTAGGTTGGCGTCTGATGTCGCCGACCGTAGGACGCCAGCAATCTTCCCTTCCTCTTTCTCGTCCTATCTTCATCCCTTATTCACATTCACCCTTGCAAGCACTGCACTGTTACACATATCAGGAGACCAGCAGCGATCTTAGAGCTTCTGCTGCCTCGAACGGTATCCCGCCGAACCTGAGTGGGCAAGCCGACGTGTTGGTCGACACTGGATCGCACCATCCAGCGGGAAAGGAACATCACCCACCACTCGTCGTATCTACTCTTACGGGAATAACGGCAATAGCGATTGGCCTTCTCAGAAACACGTAATAAATAATTAATTCATTTTCTTGTTGCATTGCTGCAATCCCGTACGTCTCCGTGAAATTGTTTCTTTAGAAATCTCATTTATAAATATGAATTGCGTGTGAGAGCCGCAAAAGGTATCTGTACTACTGAAATAATGTAGGAGACATTATTATTATTATTATTATTATTATTATTATTATTATTATTATTATTACTATTACTATTACTATTAAAAGCACAATCCCTTCATTCAATAATGATTGGTGGTCATGATGTTTGCCGTTGCGTTCTAGTCCTTCTTCCTCCTAAGAAACCAAACCAAGATGTAATTGCGACCGACGCTTTCCTTACCCCCGGCTGCGCATCCCCCATCCGACCCCGACGCGTCGACCTCTTCCTCCACCGGTTGTCCCTGCTATCGCGTCTGGCCCAGCGACCGCCGCCGGCGCGCGCCTGCGTCCGGCGGCGCGGGGCGTCCGGTAGATGGCGCGACGGAAATTCCTAGCCGGGGCCGCCAGGACGCGCGGCGGGGCGGGCGCGGGCAGGACCTGCGTGGGTGAATCAGGCTGCGCCCGCCCGCGCCGGCAGGCGAGAGGCCGCCCACGCCACGCCACGCCACGCCACGCCACGCCGTCATCGGGGCGCGGGCTGCTGATTAGACGCGTTATTTCCCGTTCGTTGACACGGCCGCGCGCGCGCCGACTCAACGTCAGTGGAGCTGACAGTCAGCAGAATTTGAGCGGCTCTATTTATCTCTTAATGTTATTCCGATGTGAACGGGAGATACGGGACTCGCTGGGGATGACCAGGAGTACACGTCATTTTGTTTACTCAGCAGAAATGTTCGCTCATTTATTAATCCTTTAATGTTATTCGCGGGGCGTAAAGAAGACAACGGTACTGTGGTTGTAAGATGGCACATCAATTCCTGTTAAGTGGGGAAGTAGTTGTCAATAGAACGTGATAGGAAAGAATGACGGCAGAGGGCCTCTCCAAACTGTCCCTTGGGAATACCCCCTATAGTACTATTCATGTTTAGCGATGACTAAGCTTCAAACACCAGTGAAAGTTGCAATGTTGCGGGACGTTCGCTCTTTTAGACTTTGCTTTTTCTAGATTTAGCCTCCTTTGGGCAGTTCGAAAATTCGTAATCGATTTAAACTTAAATTGGTGGAACAGCCGAAAATAATCTACGATAAAATAAAACTGATCATTTAATTTTTGTAGGTAATACCGCTATTAAGTTGCAAATTCTTAAAAAACACACGAGTTATTAAGCATCGAATACATTTATCAGAAAATTTCCCAAGTGCATCAACGATTTAGTAAGAGTATATCCCGAAAGATTATATACATAAAATGCCTTTAATTGGACGAGTAATTGTATTCTTCACATTTCATGAGTGGAATTAATCAAGCAAAATCACAACGTTCACCCACGCATAATACAGGGCCTCTTATGTTGAAACGCACAGTTAAGACGCTTGCTGTTGCTAGTTAGTGTAGAGTTTTAAGCAGTTTTCCTTTTTTAAACAATACTTAGCTGAACCCTTGTGACAACGTCGCACAAAAGGAAGAGCTACAACTGAGAAGTACTATAGAAACGTAGCCATACACGAAAGATCCAAAAGCCCAAATATATAGTTTTACTTCTTTTAGAAGCCTAATGAAATGAAGATGTCAAAAAATTCTGAAACGGTACAATAATTAAAGACCGGAAAAATATGTAGTATGAAACGACAAAATATGTGCATAAATATTTAATGAAAAGTGAGAATATATAGGAAAAATAAGCAAAATTGAATATAATATGTAATATTAAAATACACTAATTATAAAACACCTTCACCTAATGTGAAATTGCATTTATTAAAAATGTTCTAAACAAATTTTATTTATTGATATTATCTATTGACGTTTATCTATTGATCCTGGACGGTATTTTATCAGTCAACTAGACGCTTTAGAAGCCCTCGTACAAAGCGGCGATACTTAAGACTAGTCGTAGGTATCGTAAGTAGGTTGCTGGTCAGCAAACAAGCACTGCAGCGTGTAGCATTCTCGTATGCACGTCTGCGATCGCAAATGTTTTTCGGAAATTGAGGTTAAACCCGGCGCCAGTGGCTTTTCACTCCTCAAGGTGAAGGATTCCAGTCGCGGACGAGCCGTTCCCGCCACTGAGATAATTGAGGCAGATGCACTGACTCTAAGAGCGTCCGACAGCGTCTTGACGTAGCGCATCTCGATTCGACTGCACTCCGTAATAAGGAAGGACAAAATTCAGGTTAAAATCACTTCTTTGTTTTACGAAAATGGCAAAATATGTAAATTAGTTCTGCTAAATATGTAAATAAAAAATTCGATATTGTGTTAGGTCGGCGACGATTGTGAAAGATTACAGTTTTCAGAATGGTAAGTAGAAAGAGGAAAAATATGATCTTACATAAAAATCCGATCTAAAAATGATTATTCGCCGTGCTCACAGTTTAATAATAACAATTAATAATAATATAATAATAATATAATGTTAAACATTTCTGAACATGTAGGTCGAATGTTATACTTCAAGATTGTCTACATGAACTTTGTGTGTTTTCGTGGACTGTAAGACCCAATTATAGCCAACATTATTTTTAAACTTTTCAGTCAGTTTTCAACAGAATCGCACGAGCGCCGCAGGTGCAGGTCGACCGTTGCCAGCTGTGCCGCTCCGCGCGTCTATCAGTGAGACCCGTTCTCCTAAGTGAAACAGTTAACTATACACGCGGGGTGGATCACGATGTGTTGTCAGGGTGTGCAGTGCTCCGCCATTATCAGTGAGACCCCCGTCTCCCTAATACTAATAGTTATTATATCCGGCTGATTACTGTGTGTCCCAGCGTGCTGTCAGTGAAAAGTCCCGCTTTCAATAGGGCAGCGATTAGCGGCGCCCGCGCCCGGTTACGGGGCCACCAGGATGGCCGGAAGAGAACTACATCAACACCAGCGGCCGCTGAAATTTACCAGCTGGCTGAATACCACCAGCAACAGAGACAACTGCCTAATCGCATCAATACCAGTGCCAAATCCAACAATCTGCAACAAGAACCTCCAAGGAAGCACAGCTTAAAGTTCAACGCTATATGAACAATGCCGACGGCAAACTTTTACAATACGCAGTATCGCAAGCGAAGACACAGTTCCAAATTGCTACAGCCGCGTTCCTCGGAGAACAGTGTAATTTCCATTGACATCAACAAATTCATGGTACAGTGCATCTTACTTCCTCCTGGAATGCAAGTTAAGTTCGCTACATTGCTAAGCGTAAACGCGTGAACAGCGGTGGTATAGTGAACCCCCACAGCAACGCGTCAAATACGAGAGTGAAATAAAAAACAAGCAAACAGGTTTTAGCACTGGCAAAGCATTTAAAACAACTCCGACAACACGAGAAAAGACGCCACAAGCAAACGCATTATGAATGAAGATACAGCCCAATCAAAACCTACTCCGCCTATATTTTATTCCTAATGTTGTAAAAGTGCCCTCGTTACACAGGTCACTACGTGAAAGCCCATCGGCAAATAAATTTACATTATAAAATGTACAACAATGAAGTAAAAGTCAACCCAGAGACAATAGAAAGCTACAGAGCAGTTAATAATTCCTAAATGAAAAAAAGCAATGTACCACACGTACCAACTAAAAAAAGAAAGAGCATTCCGAGTTGTCGCCTTAGGCACGTACACCCATTGTTGAAGCAGAAGAGTTATTCAAAGTGAACTTGAGGAACTTGGTCACAAAAGTCAGGAACGTTCATAACATTCGCCATAGATTAACAAAAGACCCAACATGCCTTTTCTACGTCGACCTAGAACCACGGAAGGAATAACGCAGATATCTAAAAAATTACTACATTAATGCATGCCCAAGTCAAGTTCGAACCGCCGTATAAAAGAAAGAAAATAGTGCAATGCTATAGATGCCAAAAGTACAATCATAGTCGTGCGTACTGCAAACGAAGTCCTAGATGTGGGAAATGGCGGAGAAGCACACCTTACCGAAATGTGTAAAAAAGATAAACAAAATAAAACCAACATGTGCACTTTGCGCAGGCGACACCCAGCAAACTACAAAGGCTGCAAGTATAACTTTCAAAGAACTTATCAAAAGAAATACCCAACACAGTTGATCGACAAAAAACTCGAGGAAAAAAACACTACGCAAGAACAGTACAAACCAGCTATGGAAGAGTTTCCAGGGTTAAACTCTTACTCAGAATGCCCGTCGGATCCTTGCATAATACTAACGCCAGATAAAAAATGTTCGATCGTATACCCAAGCCTTTTAACCAATCAATCAGTAGATATCGGAAATGTATTACATGAATCATTTTCAAGATTTGAAAAAAATACTTAAACAGCAAGCAGAACAGATAAGTTCAGTGTAAATCTGCTCACGATTCTTATTTCAAAATTAAACTGAATTTGTATAACCATCGTGGATTATAAGATAGCAACATGGAATGCCAAATGGCCTCCCTACAGCACAAACAAGAATTAATTTTATTCCTTCAGATTTATAAAATTGACATTATGTTAATTAGCGAAACCCATTTCACCAAGAAATCGTATATTTTCAATCCCTGGCTATGTGACCTACAACACACAACATCCAGCTGGTACTGCTTCATGGACGGAACTGCACATTTAAGCGAACAAAATTAAACATCATGAACTAAAAGCATACAACTTTGAATACCTGCAGGCAACCTCTGTCCAACTTCAAGATCTATGCGGCCCAATCAACTTAACTGCAGTGTATTGTCCACTACATAAAAATTTCAGAGGCAATGTTCGAAACATTACTTCAACAATATGGAACAAGATTTCATAGTAGGTGGCGACTCAGCAATGCAAAACATGTGCACTGGGGGTCAAGATCAAAATACACCAAAAGGTAGAACGCCTTTACAATTGTGTTCTTAGAAATAATCTTACAACAGTGTCTACTGGAGAACCTACATATTGGCCTAAACTGACAGAAACAAAATACCGGACCTTCTAGACTTTCTACATTATTGAAAGGTATTTCAGTTGATAAAATTCGTATAGAACCAAATCATGATTATGTCGTCAGATCATTGCCCTGTAATACTGACCATCAGTCCGAAGTGTCACAAAATCTCCACCGCCAAAACTCTAACACAACGTCACAACTGGGACAAATTTCGTGAAATTATAGATATGTAGATTACTAGCTAATGTGCGAACTGCATAACCGGAAGATATCGAAAGAAGCCACAGAACATCTGACTAACTCCATTCAACATCACCTGCTTGGGACTCAACGCCTCAATTGTTCAAAGTAAGCAATCAACAATTCCCATAAACATAAGAGAAAAAATCAGAGAGGAAAACGGCGGCTACGACGTATTTGGATGACAACCAGGCACTCTGAAGACAGAACAAACTTCAATAGAGCCTCCAGACAGCTGAAGGAATTATTGAAACAACTCAGAAATGAATCATTTGCACAATATTACAGTCACTAACAGCAACTGCAACAACAAACTATTCGATCTGGAGAGCTAGTAAGAAAAATAAACGCCGCCACAAATTCAAATACACCTATAAAGAAGAAAGATGGAACATGGGCAAGAAGTGCAATAGAGAAAAGTGAACGATTTACCTGAACACTTCTCTTCGTATTGAACCTATACCCACTCCATGGACCAATGCAATTGAGGAAGAAGTACTTCGATTTAATAATTGCTCCCTGTCAATTATCGCTCCAACGCAATCTCTTTTCTTCTAATGAAGTAAGAGAAACTATTCAGCGTTTTATAAATCCTAACAAAAGCCCAGGTTACGACCTAATCACAGGCAAAGTCTTGCAGGAATTATCAACGAATGCTATTGAATTTTATCACCTTGCTCTTCAATGTGATCTTCCGACTCAACCATTTCCCTGGCACAATGGAAGATAGCACAGATCATAGCGATCACTAAACCAGGAAAACCACCTAACGATGTATCCATCTTATCGCACAATAAGCTTGCTTCAATCTTATCAAAGGTATATCGAAAAAATCTTACTCCAACGTTTAAAACCTCTTCTGCAAGAAATAATCCCAGAACACCATTTCGTTCGATTTAGAGAACAACACTCAACAATCGAACAAGCGCACCGAGTTGTTGAGTTTTACTCAAAGTCTCGAAAGGAAAAGCTACCTGCGCAGCTGTATTTCTTGATATACACAGCACTTTCGACAAGGTATGGCACGAAGGATCTTGTATAAAATTAAATCTACTCTGCCCCATGCGTATTACCTACTGATGAAGTCATATCTATCTAACCGACACACTTCCAAATTAAATATCAGAGAGATTATCATCCTTCCACCCATTAAATAGCCGGCGTCCTCAAGGCAGTGTGCTGGGTCCTGTTTTTATACCTTATATACACATATGATTTGCCAACAAATGAAAAGGACTACCACGGCAACGTTTGCGGACGACACAGCATTTTTTGGCTGTGCATGAAGACCCATTCCCAAGCATCAACAAAATCTCCAAGAGCCATCTGAACCAACTTGAACAATGGGTACAAAGATGACGTATTCAAGTAAATGCCTCAAATCTAAAAATATCATATTTACCCTATCCAAAAAGGAGTGTCCTAAAGTACAGCTAAACATGTATACCTAGCACAACTATCTTGCATTAAATATTCTAGGATTTCATATGGGACAACAAACGGCATTACCATGGAGGAACCATATAACTGCAAAGAAGAAAGAAGCACAAATCAGATTTCGCCCAATTATCATGGCTCATCAACCGCCACTCAAACCTTTCTTTGACAACAAAGTACTACCTCTACAAATCAATAATCACGGCTATCTGGAGCTAGGAATTCAACTCTGGGGATCCGCTAGCAAGTCAAACATTGAAATACTCAGAAGATTCGAATCAAAATGCATTAGAAGACTAGGCCAATGCACCGTGGTACGTAACGAATGAACACTACGTCGAGACCTCAAGGTACCCATAATAATAATGAAAATCAACTCAGCATAGCACCACCTACCAAGAGCTGGTTAAACAAACATCAATCCATCAGCCATCATTCTATTGGCAAATAAATAGCGAGGAAGTACACCGACTGAAAAGATACCATATTCTGGAATTCACATTCCGTTCAAACAACCACATGACGATTGTACTCTAGCTTCATTTAATGCATAATTAACACATTTACTGAATGTTTGTAATAAGAAAACAGATTGTAATAAACAGAATAATAATAAAAAAAAGCAAAAAAAGAAAAAAAAGTTTTCAACAAAATGTGACCAGTACCATTCTCTAAATTTACGTCACATTAGCCAAACATTTTTAATTAAAAAGTTTAAGCCATTTTATAAGAAAATTTGGAGAATGTGCAGGAGCTGAATGTAAAATATCCCCCAAAATTAAAATATCAGTTTCATATTCAAAGGGGCCGCGACATCAGTCAGATCGATTGGTAAATATCAATTTTGGAGAAAATAGGCTGAACGGTTTACCGCTAGCGTTGTTGACGGACGAGACGTTTTGCAGTCGTTTGATTTTTTCGGTATCAAGGACACACGATGCATGGACTCTGGCCACAGTCAGTTTTAGAGGATTTTTTTTCTAAATTCAGGAACTGGATCTATCCACTTTTTCGTTACCCAGGGCCTGCAAGAAGAGTTTTTCTGTTGAAAATTCGCCGTTCTTTTTCGCGCATATTCTTAACTTTATCTCTACTCCATGGAGAGAAAATAAAAATCGCCTATCTTATCGCTAAGTATAAAACTCTCGCTCACGGATGCTTGCTTGCGCTAGATGAAGAAACGCCAAATGACTTTTCGATAGTAGAAGGATTGCATCTTGGAAAAAAAAGAATAACCAAGAAAAATATGTAGTTGGTCATTGAAGTCATCAAATGATACAAAATTAGTTTATTAAAATTTAGTATGTATATTATTTAGAAGACACATGATACCACGGTCCAGGAAGGGGAATTCGGTTCGATAGGACAAGGATCAAACGTCCTTCTACGGGCGAAAATCTTTAGGTTTTGGAATTTGCAAAGCGTGTAATGCTTTTAGGGGTGCATTAACTATACAAAAGAATTTGTTTTTTAATTAAAAAAAAAAAAAAAAAAAAAATAATTACGCAAAATATGCCCGTTTTGAATTATGAAGGCACTTCCAAAAGCAGCTCTTTACCTTAACGCCGGAGAGCATTAGTTCAAAACCCTAAAGCAAGTTAATGTTAAATTCTAGCGACGTATGACTCATAATGAAACGTGTTCAACATTGCCAGATTGGTCTACCAATATCACTTTCAGTAATGGGTTTTTAAGAATGTCCCCATTAGGTAGGCGGCAGCGCCAGTGGCTGGGTGGCCCCGGCCGAGCGCCGCGAAGGCGGTGACCGCGGCCGGCGGCCACGGCGTTGTGCCGCTTCCTATAGTCTTGCGCACCCCGCCCACCCCCCCCAGACGAAGCGGGGCCACTCCCGAGCGCAGCGGGCGATCGCCCCCCCCCCCTCGCAGGACACCGCCCACTCGACTCCGCTGCGGGTGCGTGGCCCCTTCGCGTCGTTTGGGGCAGATTTTCAAAAAGCGAACAAAGGCCTGTGTCACACGACCGTTGCGTTAACGCGCGTCGAAGATTAACACTACATCGGATGCTGGAGACAAATCTGAATATATATAACAAATATATTGACAAAACACAAATTTATCGATAGTATATACATTAAATGGAAGTAAATGGAAACCATTGGGTTCACTGATACGTGCTGTAAATGTCATGTTCTACATTATTTAGTAAAGTTAGTTAATTTTGTGAAAATTGTTAATTAGTTAAGAACTAGTTGATTTTCATGCTCAAAACAATTTTGCATTGTGCTATGAAAACGAATGTTGTCAAAGTCGTGCAGATTCTTAGATTTAGTGTCATAAACCACACTAACGGACGCGTATGCTTAAACTGTCAGTTTTAGATACATTATATATATGTAATTATTAATATTTTACACAGCCGTAACACATTTACAATTAGTACTATCAAGTGAAACATGATTCATGAAGCAGAGCTGTTAAGTAGATACAAAGGTTCTGATTTCGAAACCCACGCGAGTAAACAATGTTTTGAGTCTTTTGAGGCATTAGGCATTTCGATTCCCTCGTGTGTTACATCTATAGCCTTTCATCATCTCTTGGTAGGGCAGGGAAGCGAGTTCAATCTATGTGTTTACTTGTAGAACTGCATCCCACACCCATTACAATGGTACAAGCACGGAGATGAGGCCAAGGAATACCGTGGGCGGCAACTATGTAAAGCTACAGTCGTGAGAGAGGCCTATGGGCTGTTCGGGGTGCGCGAAGATTCACTCAGGAGAAAAGGCCAATAAACAGTAAAAGAAAGTGTGTGACGTTCTGGCACACCACTACTTTATTTTAAAAGAATATGAAAGCCGACATTTTGGAGGAAAAAATCAGGGGAAAATAACTTTTATATCACACAAACCTACAGATGGAAATCGTATTTAATCCGCTCACCCTTTGCACCGAAGGACCCCTCTGTGCCTCAAGTTCCACGAGGAACGTCATCAGAATATTCGTTACAGAAGAGGAAAGGCGAGTATGGAATGCGGAAAATTCTGGAATGATTCAACTGAAAAGTGTCACAAACGTGTATAGGATTCTGCGTAATGTTACTTTGAAGAAAAAAAATTAATTTCTAAAACAGCCGTTGAACACTGTCTATTTCAGTCTATTTTGCTATACGATATAGGTTACGGTATTTATACATGACAGAATAATTTGTTTATACGTAGAGGCTTTGCCCTCGAAAACTTCCTCTTCAAGGATAATTTGATTAAATATAATTGATTGTGAAAATGGAAATTAAAATTTCGATTTTTTAGAATGGAGACAGTGGCAAAAGAATAAACAAATTAGAATATCAGTTTGTGGAAAAACGAAAGTGTTTGTCTCTAGCATTAAGCAGTTATAAGTGGTGTTTTTTATAATTTGATTATAAAATCTATCCTATGTATATAATTTGATAGTAAAACCTACCTCAGAACGCCTAAAGAAAATTTCAATAAAACATTCAACAAACATTCAAATAAACATGGGGTACCTAAAGTATTGGACTCATTAAATTTTGTATATTCTTTTCAGTTCTCGTTCTCAAACACGATCAAGAAAATGCGCAGGTTAACTCATTAATATCGCTTGTTCTCAGAAGCTCAAGTAACATTCCAATTTACGGAACAATATCTCTCCTATTCTACATGCCGAACGAGCGTGCAACTCTTATTATCCCGGACCTCCCATTCTCGTCTTCTCCGAAGACATCACTGAGCAGCCGCCGGTCATCGGGGTGCACGCAGCGGAAAGAGAAACAGCTAGAAACTGCCCGGGGCAACTGGGGCCCTCTTCCTCCATTGCGTCCTGCGTCTGGAGGAATCCAAGCAGAATGCTGTCGTTTCGTCCGGTAATAACCGTCCCCGGCGGTAGTAAGCAGTGTGGAAACGCCGAGTTAGCAAAGGCAGAGTATCAATTTACAGTGCGCCGCTCTTCTTGGTGTTCTGATTGTTCCGCGCCGCCGTCCGCGGCTCGCGCTTTCCGGGGGGCGGGGGCGGGCGTGTGGGCACTGGCGACGAGTTGCGCCGACTGAGCGCGCCCATGTCAACGCCGCGCCAGGAGACCGAAACGACCGCCACGCAAGGTGTATTATACCCCAAACATGCAAACATGTTAAATATTGTTTAATAACGTGTTTGCATTTATTTATTGAATAAATATAGAGAGAATAAAACTTTTGAAAATATTTTTTGGAGATAACGGAAGTTTAGGTACAGAAATAGTCCCTGAGCTGTGACATCATAACTTTAAAACTACTATCTCTATTATTTCATTTCTGTTTTCTCATAAGACAATTTGAACTTGTGCCTGAACCAAAACAATATTTGTACCATTTATATTTACATATTTCTTAACGTTTGTCAGAAAATAAAAAAATAAAAATTAATGCAATTTTCATAATGAAATAATTAGTTCAAATGTTTAGTTTCGGTTCATGAACTAGCTATATATTTCTGGATTATAACAAAAAAAGAATCAGAGAGTTATCTTACATAGAACCGGTATTATGTTTGTTTCTAATGACAACCAAAAATTCAAGTTTCTGGCAAATGGCTTTGAAGTTTGTAACGCGTGAGAAAGCTCCAGGGTTATAGGTCATTCCTTGTTGTGATACTATTCTTTGTCGAGAATTCCAATTAACTGGCTCTTGGTGGTGATGACTCGCTTGGCGAACGGCCGTTTAGAGTGTGCCCATCATACGTTCCCTCAGAAAGTTCTCGCACACAGAACTCTATAGAATGCATGTCAGGTAATTTCCTCGGCCAGGGAAAACCGTTAATATTTTTTTACCACGAATGTAGTAATACTCCTGGCTTTGTGGAATGGTGCTGAATCGTGTATAAAATGTATTCTTAATCACCAAGGAAACCTTCATCGAACTTCGAGCTGTGGCAGTAGCAGAGTTTCTAGTACTTGCTTGTTCTTGCCTTGACTCCTAGTCGCTTGTACGAGGTATAGACGCCCCTTATACCGTTGGCTAAGATCATAAATTACGCCAATGCACTGACTGGGTATTTAACCTTCTCCATTAGGTAGTTTGAATGGAACTCAACCTTAGAGCGTCGTCGGGCAAATGAACTTTAGTCGACCAAATAATTCGTCAGAGAAGCTTAACTGTAAAATATTACAAGAAACAAATATTGATGAAATAGACTAGTGCTTTAAATGTATAAAAAGGTTGTATTACTCGAGTCCACTCTCCAACAGGCACATTTCAATGCTGTCTGGCCGATTGCTGTCGCTTATTCGTTATAGCCTGGGAGCTGCGTGGCTTTTTGCTTCTGCTAATGGTCTTTGCACTGTCCTTTTGCAACATTTTACTTCCCTGGGACTTATCATCGTAGACAAAAGGAAACGCTCTTTTTAGGTTTTTGAGGCAGGTACCCCTTATTGTACGATCGGTACGAAGACTGGTAAACTTTTAATACCATATTTACCCACATGGCCAGTTTCCAGAGGTTTCTTCTGATCAATGTTTAAATTTATTCTGTTCACGACAGTTTTTGAAAAACCTACGTATAAAACACTATAAGTTTCTACATCTCACTATAAATGTGTTGAATCAAGTAATAGGGTTTATATTTCTCTCATTTTCCTTGGAGACGAGTATGAAGCCTTACCATACTTAAAAATAAAAACATTTCCAGGTTATGACGTTACATCGTAAACTGAAATGAAATTCACACACAATATCGAATAAAAGTAATGCACAAAGGAACAATACTGAAGTTTTGATTATTTTGATAAGGAAAAACTTGCAAGAAAAAATTTAAAAAAAAATATTTAAATGTCCTCATAAAGCAACAGTTTTCAACAGAATGAAAAGTAACATCACTTATTGAAGACAATAGTAATTATAGCAGTAATACTACAAATCGTATCGAAACCAAATCCTTTGCTAAAAAACAAGCATGTAAACTAGAAATTACACATATATGAATACTGGCCCTAATAATATGGTCACCTACTGTAGTTTAGCAGGTCTGGAAACAAATGAACGTCAAGTAGGACAATGACATTTCAAAAGATTCGTGAGCGAGATTATTCGTGAGGGACACAGACTGCAGTAATAAGCATCAATAAAATGCTACAGTAATATGTTAGTTTTTTGGAGCAGAAACTATTCTTTACACTATATGATCAAAAGTATACGGATACGTGGCTGAAAATGACTTGTCGGTTCGTGGCGCCCTCCATCGGTAATGCCAGAATTCAATAGTGTTGGACCATCTTAGCGTTGTTGGTAGTTTCCACTCTCGCAGGCATACTTTCTGTCACGTGCTGGCAGGTCTCTTGTTGAATGGCAGCCCATTCTTCACGGAGTGGTGCATTGAGAATAGGCATCGATATAGGTGAGACCCGGCACGAAGTCGGCGTTCCAAAACATCCCAAAGGTGTTCAAGCCAGGACTCTGTGCAGGCCAGTCCAATACAGGGATGTCGTGTAACCACTGCGCCACAGGCCGTGCAGTATGAGCAGGTGCTCGATCGTGTTGAAAGATGCAATCAGCATCCCCTAATTGCTCTTCCACTGTGGGAAGAAAGAAGGTATTTAAAACATCAACGTATGCCTGTGCTGTGATAGTGCCACACAAAACAACAAGGGGTGCAAGTCTCTTCCATGAAAAACACGACCACTCCATAACACCATTTTGGACGTGTCCGGATACTTTTCATCGTAGTGTATATCCTTTAAACGTATCACACAGTATACAAAAGCACTATAAACATTTGTGTTAATTCTATCTTTTTATTTTTATCAATTATGAATAAATGGTATAGTGTTTAATTTCAAGATCGTAGTTTGTAATTTACAAGATTAGTTTTTTAGCAATATGAATTTTTATTAAATTTTTTTTAGAATAATGAAGCAAAAACCATTCGTGGAAAGTTAGTATGTAAACGAAAGTGGTGAAAGTAACTTATGAATGTAATGTAAGAAAACATTTTTCACCTTCTTGCGTCCCTCTTCGCGTCTGTCTGATGATATAATCGCCCACTAAAACGCTCCTTAAGAGGGAAAGTTGTTTAAATAGTAATCTAAGTTCTTATATTCAAAGCGAATGTTCATCCACCCGTGTTATTATTTCTGCTTGAGCGAGCATTGAAATGACCAAAAGTACGAATGACAAAAGTGGTCCATTCTGATTTTCTGTGATCTGATGGCACTGATTAAGCAATACAATAAGCGGGTTGCTGCAGACGATGACTTCGAACTTCGGAGCTTTTGAGAAATCACTTAAGAACTATACAAACAGTGTGCAATCTATAAGTAATTTGCCCTAGATATTGCTTTTTTTAACAACCATATGTTGGTAAATACAATTCTCAAAAACGTTTTAAAACATATATCATAAAATTTCAGTCAATATATAATGAAAATGATGTTTTAATATTGAATAAATAATTATTTTAAGTCCTCGAACTTCGCACTTTTTCACGTGCTTATTGCTAGACATAATCTGAGCGGTATTAAATTAGAAATGAATAATGAATAGTAAATAATAAAACAATTAATGGTAATGTTAAGGGTAAATTGATAAATAAATAAATCTTCAAACCTCATGGAACATACAGAATTAATGTGAAAAGAGAACTCAATAATAGAATAAAATTGGAACAAAAATTGAAGCTGCTAATATTTGGTAATACAATTCAACAACAATAATTTTACATTTCATATATTTTATTCGGATTAAGTTCATCAAATACTACACTACATTTTTAAGCAATACTTTACTTCATTTTAAAGCAACAAATGGGGACCACTTCGTATAAATGAAAGGTGGAACTAAGAAATTCGTATATATCTCACACGTTCCTGAGCAGTTGAAGAATGTGAACTTGCACCACTGATGGCATGAAGTTTCATATTCCCTACCAAGGAAATTAATTTCTTCGCATTGCAGTAGTATAATTAATGGGATGTAACAGCGAAAGCTGCTGGACTAATGAGCGACATTTGAAAATTTCCAATACAAACATGAGGTTAAAAAATTAAACAAATCCACCTATGACATTTCTGTTAACGCTACAGTAATTAAAGCTGAATTTTTGTAGCACGTTTGTTTTAAGAAACAGAAATTTAAATAATATGACGGCCATTTTGATTGTATTGAAATGCTCCGTTTCGCAGGCTTGTTCACGCTGAAAATGTTCATTCATTAACACTTCATAAGTTTTTTTTATAAAATGAAAATGTTAGAAAATCCCGAATATTATTTTGAATCCTGGATTTCGAAAAGAGACTTCGCGTTTCAAATTAACATCTTCCTTAAATCTTCATAGAAAACTATTACATTCCATCCCCTGAAACATTACTTAATTACTTACTTAACATTACTTAGTTATTTGTTTTTCAGGGTGCCTGTCGGCAAACTGCTTGTAGACACGGACAACTGCTGCAGGTGTGATCCTTGAGTTACAGATCAAATAATTTGCTTGTTTTACAGTATAATGTTTCACAAATGGGTATAAAACGACATTGTTTCCACCTCGGAATAACTCTGGACTGAGTAATGGAGTATTTATGGAATGAATGAAATAAACAAAAAGCGATCGTGCGGCAGCGTAATGAATTACGCGATGATAATGGCAGCATGCAAATATTGGTTTACAATCACGAGAGAAACATTGTTATAAAAAGTTGTGATTATAATATCCGAGAAGTTGAGTTAAAACCGAATCGAATGAGACCTATTGTAGCCTAGTGGGACTTACTGTTCTGTTTTATAGCTGTAGCATATTTATACACAAGAATTTGTTTCATGGTGTGGAGAAACATTATAAATGTCAATTTTATCCTATAACAAAACCGTTATACTCGATGAAGAAGAGACAAAGTAATTTATTACAAGCAATACATTTATTGAAACTGTCGAAATCAGGATTGTTCAGCATTTGCCTACTGTGAAGAGCAAGGCCGTTTAGTGTAGGTACGTGGATATATTTGATTTGAAAAGTATTTTTGAACGAAAAAAATCACAATTGTTGTATTAGGTAAGAAGTTTAATACGTATACATTATAAAACAATGAAAGAAAAAGTCTAAAGAGTAAATAAACCGGAAAACAATTAAAGAAGTTATATAATAATGCATATTTAAATTTTTAATATGACAAAAAGACGTTTACATTGGCTCTAGTTACAGGTTTAGCTCGAAAACATAAAATGTTTGCGGGCTTACACAACAATTGGAACACTCGTGCAGGAAGCGATCATTAACCTCCCTTCATAACGATCTCTGAAGTTGGTCTCGTCTGCGCGTCCAAGGGCCATCACCCATCGGGATAGGAAGGGACCCTTTGGAGGGCGCGCCGCTGGCGCTCGGCGCCGGACCGCAGCGCCGCGCTTCCTGCACTTCTTGCCCCCGCGTTCTGAGCCGCTGCGCAGAGGGCGCGGGAGGTGTCGCGCTGTCACCCGCCCCCCTCCAGCGGGCGCCTCTTCTTGCAGGCGAGGCAAAACCGCTTTCACATTCCGACTCCGAATTTCGCCTCGCGCCTCCTCCGCCTCCGCCTCCGCATCCCGCCCCATCTACTCGCGTAGCGGACGCCGTTATCACCTCTAGACACAAGCCCATGCACTATACCCCCTCCACGCTCTCAGAAATTCTTTCTTGGTCTTCACTTGGTCCAATAAATGATTTATAAAACTAATCATTTCGTCCTTAAGATGCCATGTTTACATATCCCTCTTCCCCTCAGCTATAATTGATGTAGTGCATGATTTTTTGAAAATAACATAGATAATAATAACATAGTATCCCAGAAAGTATATAATTAAAAGAGCAATCTTTAGAGGTACTCTCATATATCAATTCAAAATGTTCCATGAAACTTATGAAACAAAATGAACAAAATTGTTTAACTGTACCAATCAATAATCTCATTTTAAAGAGGTAATTTCGAATCTAAAGCAGTTCGTTTTGTTCGCCTTGCCATTCCTCCTGCCTCGTCTTGCCGCCCGCCTCGTCTTCGACGGTTCCTCGGTCG
>BOPP01000178.1:2545924-2578630 GCA_017312745.1 Gryllus bimaculatus | reverse complement strand
TGTGAGGGAGGCGTCGCCGCGCCGCGCGCGTTTTTGGCTCAGCGCAGATGCGGCTCTCTCCGCCGCTGCAGCAAACCCGCGCGTCTTCTTGTGCGGCGGTTTTGCCGCCCCCCGGAGTGAATAATCGGCGCGAATACACGGCTCGTTCCCCCGATTCGCGCGCCGTGGGCGCCCGCAAAACATTTGTCTGTGTCGCGTCTCGCTACGAGGAAGCACGGCGCCGTCGGAGCGCTGTAACCGACCGACTAGCTTGTCCTTCTTGGAAGAGGTGGACTTTGGCTTCGAGTCTCGGAGGGAGAGATCGCCACGCTCTTCCACAAGACTTCTCTTTCCAGTCTATGAAATGGAAGGTAGCAGCTCTCGTCGCACTTCGCGACTTATTACAACTGATATCTTTTAGGCCCGTTGCTTGATGTACCTATCATTTAATGCGGTTTGTTAATAGAAAATTGGGATTTTTTTTCTTAGTCTGTACTCCTCGGAACCAAATTTTATTTCCTGTTTTTAAAATAGCTACATGAAACATAACGTATTCAGTAAATTACATGGACACGTCTGGTCAACGAAATGGGATGATTAACCAAGTGTTTTCATTATCTCAGAAGATAATGGTTGATTCGTCTAATTGAAATGATTTTTCGCAAGCCTTTCGTGCAAGATCACCTTTTGGCGTAACTTCAGCGTCCCGAGTTAAATTGTCACAGCAATATTATTAATAAATAACAATAATGCACTTATCACCCTTTGGTCAAAAGGGTTTGTCAACCATGTACAAACCAGTGTTTGTCAACCATTGACTATAAGATAGAGCCATCCAAAGCTATTCTCTTGCAAAAAAAAAATTTATTTTTTGTTACAAACTGTATTCCTTTAGCATTGTTATTGCCTGTAATGTTATTTTCAGTGTAACATATTTTATTTGCTAATGACCTCACCGGTCAATGCTACTTTAAAATTTTGTGTTAAATCTATTCTTTGCCGTCATTTCAATTAGTGAAACATCTCGCACCAGTGGGTTCGTTACTCCCCCATACAACACTTTAAATCTTTTCACATATTGACAATGTTGTTAAGTTACGTTTTGCATGCATTTTGGCGTTTAGCTCAGGGAACATGCACTTCGTCGTTGCCTCGGTCGAGCCATTTCCCCTCACGCATGTTCAATTAGCTGCTATCGCCGTGTATCTTGGCCCTCCAGTCACCTTTGGGCGCGCTTAAGCACAGAACGGACTATGTACAAGCGCTACAAGGACGTTCCTTAAGCGTCAGATCGCGTGAAATAGAGAAAGTGATAAATGTGTTTCCGGGAATGTGCCCTCATGTCATTGGTAAATTGTCAGTTGCGTTACAGCGTTAATTCGACCAGGCTTCTTACGTTAATCACACCGCGCTCTTCGCTTAACAACTGGCCACTTTCTTTCTAATAACAATCGATGCGCTGTAATGCCAATCGATCTGGACAGAGTAACGAAATTGGATGTCCTAGAGTATTTTGGTTGATCGAGTCTGCTTTTTAATTTGCATTTCTTTCGGTATATTCGCGACTTGCCTTGCACAAGTATTTCTAATATAAATCCACATTCAAAGCGAAACTAACATTTTTTAAATATTGCCGAGGCTTTTATTTAATTAAAGGATCTTAAATAATCTCTCAAAATTATATTACTTCAATATATTCAGTATATCCCATGCAAAGACAGGTTACAGGTACAAAGCACAAATACAACTGTAGTTCAAAAGAAGACCTTCAATAATTAAAGTCAGTTTTATAAAAATGGGGAAAGCTGGCATTTCAGCCAGTTCCTGTATACACCTTCGTGTATTTTTTGAGTATTATACTTAAATGTCCAATTTAAATTTACCCAGGCAGCATGCCGTTAGTTTCTTCTTGAACACATCCACTGGCGATGGGGAATTAAAATTGAGAACTTTGGACAATGGAAAAGTGTAGTAATATAACATTCGTAAACCTCGGCTATGCAATTAGTTAACACAGTAACACTTATGTATCATTTCATCGCTATATCATTTATTTTAAAATAAAAACTATGCAGGTTGTGCATGGAAACTATGCAGGTAGTGCACGGAAACTATGCAGATATTGCACGGAAAGCCATCCAGATTTTGCATGGACAAAGTTAAAACGGGCTTTATCTAATCCGGTTTTCCTTCGCGTTTTTCCAGAACTTTTCGAGGGCCATGTCTGTGCGTGAAGCAATCGGCGAGGCCAGCGCCGGCGAGCGAGACGCCATGGAGGGGGCCTTGCTGCAGGCGGCGATCGTGATCGCGGAGGCGCTTCGCCATCGGCTGGAGGAAAGGGCCGAGCAGAGGGCCCGCAAGGCCCAGGCCAAACGCGAGGACGCAGATCGCGCCAGGCTCCAGCAGGTCATTATGGGCATCGAACGGAAGCTGGAGTCCACGGCCGACCGCAGCGATGTCTTGGAGCAGCGGTTGGAGAGGCTGGAGAAAAAAGCTTCCACCGCGGTCGAGCAACTGCTTTACTTCTCGGACAGAGAAAGCTCCTACGCTCAGCAGAGCGATTTGCAGATGCTTGAAAGGCGCTTGAATATTCTTGAGATGCCTTCTCAAAGGGTGCTGAACGAATCTTTTCCGCGCGAGTCAGCGTTTAGGAGTCTGGAGAAGCCCTTGCCGCTGAAGATGGGGTTTGCTCCTGTGTCCGGCTCGCCGTCCCGCCTGTTCTCAGCTCGCGTGTTGACGCCACCGACGATGATGAACACGGGAGATGCAGAAGAAGCGAACACTGGAGATATATTGGAGCAGCGGAAGATGAAAGTGCTGGTGCAGACTGTGAAGATGAAGAGGGAGCTTGCCCGAGCTTCCCCTTCTCCACTCGGAGAAGACTTGTGTCTGGCGGCTTACGACGGACGATTGAAAGATATCCGGGAACTCGTGGACTCCGGAGCTGACGTGAATTACACAGACAAGGACGGGTTTACCCCGTTACTTCGGGCACTGTGCAATCTCACACCGAACACGGCCGTTGTTTCGCTTCTGATAGACAAAGGCGCCGACATAAGCGTCGTGGACAGTCGCGGAGCTGCCGCCATGCACTTTGCTGCCATCTACGACTGCACTGGTCGCTGCCTGAAAGTGCTTTTAGGCTTTGGAGGAAACGTGAACGCTCGAGACGAACAGGGGGTGACTACGTTGCATGTGGCTGCCGGATACGATCATGTACAAGTGGTGGAGTTGCTCCTAGAGGCCGGTGCCAGGAAAGACGCCAAGTGCTGGAGTGGAGAGCGGAAAAACGCTCTGCCTTTCGATTACGCGCAGTCCGACACTGTCCGCGAGTTGCTTAGACTGTGATTCGTCGTCCTGAAACGTCTGAGGTAGCCACGACAATTGAGAGCCTTTCTCTGCCATTACCTTTCTTATTTTATCACAGTACCAGTTGTCTTAATTACTCACTTCTTTCAACCACAATATTTGACGGTGGGACAGTAATATTTCTTAAGCATTTATTTTCATCTACAGTTTTTTCATTGCTCGTCGTGGCTGCATTTTTAATTGTTACTAGATTTTGGAAATGAGTATTGCTGAATATTTTGTAAAACATTTGCTATACCTGACGTATAAAATTCTTGTACTCAATACTCAGTACACTTGTACTCAAATATTTTATGTTTTGTATGTTTTGTCTCTGTATAATTCTATAACGACAGACATTTTATTTGCTTTATACCGTAATTATTACTTAATAAAGTGTCTTGAATAATATATTCTCATTAATTGTTATTCTTTATTGTTACTTTTGACCCAACTTTTTGATCCCGATGAAATTGCAGTTTCTCAAAATTAAGAAATATCAACTTACTAAAGGAGAGACTAATAAACTTTGGGACAGAAGTGGATATTTCTTGGCTTCGATTTATTAGCATTTGGATTTCGTACACACTTTCTCGTGTATTTAATAGTAACCATTGTATTTTGCCGATTCTTTTACTGGAAACTTGTTTTTGTTTCTTGTAAATATTAAGCTATTTATCTGATTGTTTGGATCATTTGTTTTAATATTACAAAATACGACGACTTTTTGTTAGTAAAAATAGAATATTCACAGTGTGTTCTTATTTGTTTTTGCAGCTAGTAAGCAAGAAAATTATTTTTTAATCGTTAAAAACAGTTGTTTCTTTTGGAAAATTAAATAGTTTGTTGCTTATTTAGGCTCACAAACAACACTATAATATCTATAAAAGTTAATGTAATTATGCAACAAACCACAAAAATTATTATTTCTTTGTTGTAAAAATCCTTGTATTTCAATATTCTATGTATTATTTACTTCGTATTAAAACTAAGATTTTTATAGGCAAAGCCTTTCATCTGATGACAGACTTCTGAGGCAAAGGCGAGTCGGCTTAGCGGAAAGAAACTCTCTCGCAGCGTGTATGAATTACTCCGGAAAACGACGAATTTTCAACAGAAAAACACTGTCCATACGTTGTATGTGATGTAATTTCAGGTGATTGACACTCATTTGAACAGATTAGGCCTACTCTTCTTATTAAACGTTTATTTACAATCTGTTCATACATGTGAGCAATAAGTAAATTTGTTGACAAGATAATTAGCATTGATTGAAGAAGATACTAATAAGTATCTCTACATTAATACAGTTGATTACATTTGATATAACTACACTTGAAAATCTGTGAGGCAAATTTAAAGGTGTGAATTTTTTAAGATTTCTTATTTCCAAACTTATAATACAAATTTTTGAAGTATTTGAATAGTTGCCTACTTTTTTAATATATCTACAACTATATTTTTTTATTTCTTCGTTATCTGTCAGCATATTAAAATCATAGTGAAGTACATCATTTCTATCATACCAGGGGGCATTGGCAATGCTTCTTAATACTTTGGACTGAAATCTTCGAATAACTTGGCTAGGTGTCGATTTTAGTGCTTTGCAATTGAGGACATCTGACGTACTTTGCTGTAAATCAACAACGTGAATATCTAACTCCTTTCCAAACCCACAAGATATCACGCAGAGAAAATCCCTATTGCTCTACCACAAGAAGATAGCCAGGTGTGCAGGGTGGGGCCCCGAAGGGCGATAAAGCTTTCCGCCCAGGGGAGGGCGACAGGTAGCGGATGGGCGGCGGGAACTTCTTTTTATTTACATCGCCCAGGAGTTTTGTGGTCAATTGTCCACGCCTTTCTTACCTTGGAAATACCACTCATTATCCTTTGGAGGATATTGATACCGCTTGTATTTACCGCTTCCTATTCCGATGGTCGCTTGCAGGGCGGGGCTGTGGTCGTCGGGACAGCCAGATTTTGGTTTTCGAAAAACTGAAGGAAACCCATATTATTGATACTTGATTGATATTTCGTGAATGAATGGTTATTTCTGGAAAGCCAATATCCAATTGTATGAGTATTTATGGCATTTGCGGAGAGCTATAATTGAATTCCGACTGACGGTCATTGAGGCGCGCAGTGGTGTTGGTCAGGAGAGGTTTTCGAGCGAGTTCGATTTAGCCGATGCGATCCACTAGAGTAAACTCAAAGACTGATCTGTGATTTTCAACAATTATGATTTTAAATTTGTTTACAATATGTATTTATCAATTTTAGATGTTCGATATTTCTTCCACTATTACCAAAACATTTTGCCAGAGCCATAGCGAAAACATCAGTCGACCTGACGTTTTCGTAATGTGACATTTAAATAACCTTTAGTTATAGATATAGTATAAATAAATATTAATAAAAAATTGTCAATTCTGGGTGTGCTCTCATTTCACTTTCATTTTAAGTTGTTTATTAGCAAAATATGAATATTTTCTGGTGAATGATGGCTGAAATGAAGGCGAGAATAAATTATTATTAAAATTATTATTGTTATTGTTATTTACGAAGTTTTTCTCATCCCGATACACATTTAGTAGGACTCTCAACAGGTCACTGTTAGACGTTTGTCGGAGATTTTCGGAATCTCACTCGTATCTCGAGTGCTCTGATAAATGGTTTCTGTTGCTTATGTCATCACAGATGAATTAATGTCGGACGCGCACCATGGGCCCAGAGATCCTTCGTGGATTGGCCTTAGGAGGCGGGCGATCGACCCTTCGCTAAGCTGTAATGATGGGAATGAAGCCAGGGGAGGGAAGGAAGGATCGCGCTGGGTCTAATGTGCTGCTCCGACATTCGCACAACTGTCGATCGATCACAGTGATGACGTAAAAAAAGGTCACCAGTCGACATACGAGAGAGATTGCGGCAGTTGCTCCACAAGTGATAAAGACACCAAGTAAATTTCTAGTATTTTGCTGAGAACGAATTTGAGACCTTCCAATCGCAGTACGTTCTATCTATAAGGCGTTGCCTTTATATTCGCCGATATCTAGTTTGGTTCAAATATAGTTTAAATTTCATTGAAAAAACACTATTTAAAATCATATGCTTTTGCTTGAGAAAAGAATATGCTTTCTTAAATAGTGGAACTTGTTAATTGGCGTCAGTCCTGTGCCGCGTATTTGTTAGTATTCCAATTAGCCCAGGAATAAGCGAAAACTTTTTGGTATTCCTAATGATAGGTGTTGATTTAACCGCGTTTGCATAGACATGGCACGCTCCTGGCCAGGGCACATTCGTGAATTACGATGGCTAGAATCTTCTAAATCTGTGCTTATTTGCTTTATATCTGTGCTTAAGTCGGAGGAAGAAGCCGGTGTAAAACAAACGGTGTTTGGTCTGCACCGAATTTGATGGGGCGTATGCATTTAGGGCAAACAGTTGAGAAGATGGTTCAGAAGAAAGGAATAATGACTAATACTTTTATATGGGTAAGAAATAAGAACTTCATTGAGGTCCCTAATAATGAACGCCAGAATGATGAGCACTGCACAAAATGTGTTACTGTCATGTTATGTAATGTCAGAGGTTTCACAGGGTATTACAGCTTGCTAATAAACTTAATTGTAAAGACTGTCTGAACTAAGACTAAAACGAAAAACCCATCTTATTGTTGTATTGTTTTTCCTGAGTGTCAGTACAGTTGAATAATTTTGACTGTTTCAAATGCAAGTGAAAATTTCTTATGAAAATAAAACGTTTGCTGTTTAATAATGTATTTGTCAGCTCCGTGACTGAGTCAGTCACATGATAAAACTATTAATAAAAAGCTCTATTTGTTATAACATCTATCTCTGTGGGCATACTGTCTAGTTCTTCATAGTTTTTAATGAGAAATTCGCTTTGTTTAAATAAATTAGAATTTTAAAAAAATCTTATTTCATTTCTTGCCAAATTAAGTAATAAGCTCAGTTCAACCTGATTTGACTATAAATAATTGAACGAAGCTGCTAGCCTAGAGTTTAAAAGAAACAATACACATTAAACATAATTAGAAAACGCGGAAAACGTTTATCTGTTTACAATGAATTTTTTTTCTGCAGCAATGTACAACTAAATCATATGTGTTGGAAATATTTTGTTTTTACTCACTGTACGAAAGTACACCTTACACAGTGCTGTTTGTGAGAGTTTTCAAAAATACTAACAGATTCAGTGGCTCCAAGTGAAATCGAAGACAAAGTGGTAAGAAGAGTAAGCAAAGAAGAGTAAGAACAATCAATCAAGAAGAAAATATCAGTAGATCGTCTCAGAAACGTTTTTCTGGAATGCACTCAAACGAAAGTGTTGTATTTGTATTTACCAATGAGAAACAATCAGAAAGGAACAAAATGCATAATCGATCACCGTTAAGCTTGGCAAGGCACTCTTTATGCAATACACTAGCACTTGCTTCTTTATCATTAAAAATGATTAGAGATAGATTGTGAATTTTGCAAGCTGAGAATTACATAAATTCTGGGTAACGATGATGATGATGATGTTGATAACGGTAAGTGATCGTGGGAAGCTCAAATGTGATGACGATTTTATGAAATATCTAAAGGAAAACTGTTACAATAAATGTTAACAACATTATTGGAATTTTAATCACGGAAACGAGGTACTAACTTCAAAATGAAATGGAAAAAGGATGCAGTGATAGCGTACCAGACAGCATACCTTATCCATTATAATGACAGCTTAGTTGCAGGAAAACTAGTTGGTGTAAATCCATGATGTAATACTTAACGTATTCCGGTTCCGAGGGCCTGTCGTGATCAGTTATTAACATTATTTCAAACGGCGGAAAATATACAACACTTATGCATATTTACAGCGCATTAAATTTTGCTAAATTGAAGCCCGGCGGAATGCTCGTACGTGGGCGAGAATAGTCGGAGAATAATAATAAAATTCTTATTTTCATTAGGGATTTTGTATCCGTTAGGATAAAAACACCATTTTATTGTTGTTAGTGTAACGTGTGTTGAAGATTATAGAAATTAAATTCAATCTTTTGTAACGAATCTGCTCTGCTCCTCAGACACAACATACACAACATATTGAAAACGGAAACTAACCCTACATAAATTCTGGAAATATTCCCCTTGTGTGATTGATTGCTTAACTGTTGATTCCGGGAGCGTATACTGCTGGTATTCCGGCTGCGTATATAGTTATTAGTCCTGTAAGTGCAGTGTATGTTTTTATCACGTGAAGAGGCGGTGTTCTTGCTGGTTTGCTGGTGGAAGCTGGCTGGTAAGATCCGATGTCGATATTCCATTTCGGTATCTCCTCTGCACATACCTCTGTGGGATAAGTTCTGACAGCTTCAGACTCATCTCCCAAGATGTATATTGGTGTAGAACCTGTTAATGTATGTGTGTGAGAGAGGGGGAGAGAGAGAAAGAGAGAAAGAAAGAGAAAGAGAGAAAGGACGCGCACAGTCCGTGGCTCCGTAATTCCCGTAATTTCGGCATTCGTCTCGGGTTCCAGCATTCGCCTCGAGTTGATTGCAGAAACCCCGGAAAATTGCGGAACATAATAGTTAACTGATAGAATTTTTCTCTAGAAGCTGAATTTGCTGTCCTAGCTATCCAGCTAGTGTCGAAAATCTTGCCACCGACGGGATTAGAATCCTAGGACCTTCCGGTCAGAGGGCTGCAGTGATATCAATTGATGCCCCGAGCAATCACAGCCAGTTGTAGCATACCGGGGCGCTGCCACAAGGCTGCATAATCGAGCATGTAGACTAAATAATGTACATTTATTTCATATGGCTGAATTATGTTGGTATTATTAGATATTCTCTTTCAGTCTCTCAGAAATCTTTTCCATATGCTGCCTACAAAATTATTAATTCAGTGACATTGAAATAGAAGAGAAACTATTCCTAATGATGTAAATGACACGATTCTTGCCTTGCACAGAAATATTCATAGCACTTGAGTATGACTGTCTAATCGATTGTATTTATTTGTTTGTATAATTATTTTTTTAAAGAATGAAATAGATTTGTTTACGTTCCAATTTCTTTCAACCACATTACTTCCTAGTACCTTTAGAATGCTGCTAATTCGCATTGAGGGAAATGCGAACACTATTCAACTGCGTTTCTCGGTTAATATGCACAGTTGGATCTAATTTGTGGACGAATGATATGAAGAAGACGAGTTTTTCTTGAATGAATACTGAACTGTTTGCTGATGATACCGCTATATATTCCTCAAATCGTAATTATACCACCGCACAAGAAGATCTGCAGCATCACATCTCTCCGTTCTCCGACTGAGCCAAGAAATGGCACATCCGGATAAACCCAGCAAAAAGTCAGGCCAAAATCTTCACATTCTGCAGACCAAAATATCCTCCCCCTCTCAAGTATTAAGGAGAAAATACATCTTGGCTTCCAAAGAACAAGCGAGTCAAATATCTTGAAGTAATTTTTGCTATGAGGCTCACTTGAAATTCAAATATTCTTCACAGAATAACTCTGGCCACAGAATCGACCAATTACGTCTCATACTCAAAAAGTCTAGTACTCGGTTATTGTCGAGTTACATGGAATCAAATATTCATCCAATTCTTGGAAACATGTTATTTTGATGTTTCTGCGGCCTACGCATAGATGGTGTTCATCCGACGACGTGATGAGGCGGTACTTGTTGAGAACGGGGGGGGGGGGGCTCTCGCTCGCTTTGCGGTTTTCCTTGTATCTCCCTCTCCCACTCAAAACTCCAGCAATTTCGCAATGTCTCCCACCCTCATATTCGTTGCTTCGACAAGGTATGGTATTTCTGAACCGAGTTATGCGTGGCATTGTTAACGACACGTTTATTTTTAAGTTTAATGTATATTTATTTCCTGTTCAGAAGATTATATAGTTCAACACGCTCATGATATGAGCAGTCACTTTAGGCATGAATTCTCTCACCACCTCATTTTAAGCAAAACAACATTGCCCACAAAATTGACATTACGTTTTGGAGACTATTCGGTCTCCCTCATTAGGGGCTGTTATTCTGTACGTTAAAACCACTTCGAATATACGTACAATATATACGCAAAAACATTTCTCGTGATGGACTGAAAAAATGTAAAGCATTTTTGTATATATACATTCGTTCTTTCTTTATCTTTTTATAATTTGTTGGATCTCTGTTACCTTCTTCGAAATTATTTGCACTATACGTAACGCCATCGGTATAATGTTAACTTCCTTTACATTATCTACTTGATAAATTGCAGCATGTGACCCATCTTTATGACATTCAACGAACAAAATATCAGGATTTTGTTGGATACGTTTCTTTGTGACCTTGTGTTTCTTCAAACTCTCAACTTCTTTGCTCAACTTAATATTAAGTTTAACAAACAAGTTGATATTTTGAAGAAACTCAAGGTCAAAAACAAACTTCTTTCTTATTTTTCTTCACAGATAAAACGCTCTTTTATTATATGAGTGTAGGTATAATTAATGGCACCTTGCACTCTAAATTTCGTCTAGGAATTTTTTCTCGTTCACAAAATATAGTATTCCTTGACAACTTGACAGCTTGACAACTCAAGTGCCAATTTTAGAACAATTAATCTCATCCGCTGTTTTTCAAATCAATATCTACTCATAACTTCTGGTCGAATGTTATTTAATGCGAATAAAGTTGTAAGAAATTTTATTTTGAATTTTCAAAATTGAAATTCACATTTCGTTACTAATACTTTTGCTCATTGAATTAGATGTTCCTGAACCTTAAATAATAAATGAAAGGCAATTAGAAGCTATCCAGCTCCCCTGTTTACCCGAGATGGACGTTATCGTGGAAAAGTTTTTTAAATTACCTGCGTCATGTTTGACGTCAATAGTCGACTCTGCTTTCGTGCAGAAGTCGCAGAATATTTCATTTCCGCCTTTATATTGATTGCCTACGTCGAGACATCACTCGGTGTACTGTTTTATGGCGGTTTCAAGCGCAAAATTTCTGGAATCATGTATAATTTCTGGAGCCGTATCTCCAAACACACTCCAATAATTCGCCCCCCTCTTACTTCTCAGAGAAGCATCGAACCTTTACTATCAGATTGAACAGTCACGCTGATTCATTTGTCCAAAATCATTAAAACTTGACTCGATGAAAATGTGACGCTGAAATCATGTATTTCATTGTTAAGTGACATAGCAGTCGATGTTTTCGAAACATCGATTTTAATATAAAATTAGTGTTCGATGTTTTTTCGTGATTGATATTTAATTTTTGAATGTCAAAAGTTCTGTCATGGTGAAATCTTCTAATAAATTTACAGATATTCATAGTATATGGAACATTATTCAGACCAACCTCAATAAATGCAACAACCGTTAAATCACCACTCACTTCCGAGTTAACATGCATGGTACTTAATGCAGTTTTAAACTAGTCCCGCAACATCAGCGCATACTTTCTCCCATTATTTCTAATTTGAAATTTTCAAACACAAATTACGGAACAACTACTGGCTTAAAAAAGTTGTACATGACCTTTTATAAATAGGTGAGTTTTTACAATAGGCCTTGCATGAGGCAAAAAACGCGCTTTAATTTTGTAGTTTTGAAATGTTAACTTTTTGCAGTTTTCTAAATCAAGGAGAGTTCGCCGAAAATGTGACTAGAACCAAACTTATCTTCCTTTGATACATAAGTGGAGAAAGTGTGAAAAAAAATTGAACAGTTTTTTGAGAAAAATTTATTTACACAACTTTTAATTGCTTATATTTTCCGCACAATTACAAGAAAACAACCCATATTGTTGAAAAAATTAAACATGATCTTATTTCAAGATTTGTATTTAAAGAGCAGATTTAAGGAAAAAAAATATGTTAAATACTGTAGCTTTAGGAAGACTCCCAAAAAAATTGTACTTTTGCAATTTTCGAAAAACCTGGGAATTTATTGACGTCTTTGAAGTAACTCATTGTATATGGCAACAGGATTTATGCAATTTTTCGGTACCAGGACCCGGTAATAAAGAGTTTTTCCGTCGAAAATTCGCCGTTTTCCGTCGCACGAATACATTCTCTCATACTTTCTCTTCTCACGAATTACCTTCTTAAGGGCTAGAAAGTAAATACGTAGATGTTTACAAGCATGGATGGTTTTCGGTCGATGATTCATGAACATCGCTGATTTACTTTTAAACATCTGCGCACTGTTGGTCATTGGATTGAACGCGACGCGATGAAGTTGACTCCCGGAGCGTCGCCCAAAATCAAACACGGGCGTTCCGCGCAGCGGGCAGGGCGCCGGGCGGCGGTCGCGCCTGGACGCGCGGGCGGGCGGCGTTTGTTTAGGCGGCGTGACGCCCCGGAGCAAAATCGCGCGCCCGCAGCATCGCGTCACGAGCTGGACCAGCGCGGACGTGACGTCCGGGCCCGCAAGAAGCGCGCCTGCACGCGCAGCGGCCGTGTCCAGGGCGCCCGCCGCCGCCCGTTCTGCCGCGGGTGCCCAAAAAGCCCCCGGGCTCAGCGGCCGGAGACGGTGGGGCGCGGAAATGGACGCTGACGATCGGAATGTGCGGGCGAAATACGCTGTCATTTGCCGCAAGAGAGGGCGAAGAATGAGTTCACGTTTATTTTATCATGATATTTTAGTTTTGCTTCTCATTATCTCCATTTTCTAAAGAATCTTACGAAACGAAACTTGTTTGAATGAAGTTGTTATATGTTAAAGGTTTAAAGATTCGTTATGATTTGGGCATATCTTGCCGTGTACAAAGCCCTAGTAAACATACTATCATTAGACTAAGTGCAGATAGGCCTGCCACATCAGAAATAGGGGGTATTATCAAGTTGACTTTTGTCTTGGAGATCACTGCTCACACAAGGTTTGTCCAGATACTACACAATGTTTATGGGTTATTGAGGATAACGCCTCAAAACTTCTCGCGTAACGTTTGGTTTAAATCAACTTGAAAAAAAACATAATATGCAATATATTACTGCAAGAGAATGGTACTACTTTGATCTCAAATAAAAAAGAGTATGGTGCCATTTGTGCTAGAAGATGTAAATCTGAAGTCTGATAATTGTTTCCAATGTCCTCTTCCTCATTTCAAGGCGAATAACGCGATGTGGAGCGCCGCTTCGCATGAAACTGTTTAGCGACGAGGCCAGTGGCAGAAGCCGCCCGCCAGCTCCGCCTGGCGACATCGCAAGAGCGGGGGGGGGGGGGGGGGCGTGCGCGTGGGCGGTGTTGTCGCGTGGCTCCCGCGCCTCCCTTCGCCACGCTCCACAAGCCGCTCCCGAGGACCGCCCGCCGGCCGCCCGCGCCCGCCGCGCCCCGCCGCGCCCGCCCGCCGCTCCGCCTTCCTCGCAACACCCCGCCCATTTTCCTCTTGCACACGGCTCCGCCTCGCTCCGTCCCTGCCTTGGCCCCTTTTGAACTGCCCCCACGCCTCGCCACTCCTCGTTCTGTCGTCCAGCCCTTCCAGCTCTGGCCCCGACGCCGACGTACTCAATCGCGACACTACCCTGTCGCTCCTCGCCCGCCCCGTTCCGACCGCACCTCGTCTCTTTCATCTCGCTTCGTCTCGTGTCGTCTCTACCCAGCCGAGCCCCCTGTCATCGCCCCCGCTTGCAGCCTCCGCTTCGCTGAAGAAGGCTGAGTCGGCCTCTTCGCCCATGGCACGCGCGCTGCTCCGCCCACCGCTGCCGCCCCCTCCCGCCCCCTCCCGCGCCCGAAGCCGCACGTTGGCTCCAAACAGGAATTTCAACAAAGTGTGTTCCCATTTGTTCATTTTCAACGATATTTGGAATCGCGACCAGAAAAGAAACGAAGTAGTAATGCATCGAACTTAAAATATTAATACTTTCAATGCTTCAATGCAATACAATACAAATTTAAAGTAAGAGCAATTAATTGCCTTTAACAAAATATGAATCCCGTTAATTTCCTTCAATATTTTAATTCCACTTAATTGATCCAAAGAGAGGCTCTTGAATGGTAAAGAATACATTATTGTATGCCTGTTAACGTATATATTTTTCGACGATGCAAATTTTTTAATATTATTCGTATGATGTGTTGTACTATAATGTTATGAATTAATCAGTATGTATTCCTAAACTGCAAATTTAAAGAACAAAAGTATCGATACCCCGCATTTCAGAACTATCACAATGTTTCTGTTAAGTCCCTAGTTGGACAAGACATATTACTTAAAATACGGAATTTTCGTGATAATGGTAGGTTACGACATTGAAGATAGCGGTGTTTAGTGGAAAGTGATCATTCAAGATACTGGTAATTGGAAAGTGATATTTAGTGTTGTTGTAAAGCTGGGTTAAAAGGCTAAAGAAAATTTGCAATTCTTAGGTTACAATAAAAAAGAGATGCTATTCAAATATATGAGCATTCTTCTTCCTTTTTAGCATTTCTGTGACATTTAAGTGATATTTTAATCCTTTTCGACTACAAAATTGAAGCAGAAGTTACAAAATCCTTGAAAACGCTAATAAAAACTATATTTATTCATACGTTTTTATGTTGATCTTGACGTTGACCTTGACACTGTAAAAAAACAATTTTATTGACATTCCCTCAAGTTTCTCCACACACACACACACACACACACACACACACACACACACACACACTCATACATGCACACGCGCACGCACACACATTATATTTTACAGATTTTTAGGTTTTAGGCGTCTTGTTTTAAAAACAAAGTTGGGTTCTCCTAAACGGCACGATGCCTGGCCCACTGTAAGGTGCCGCCGTCGCCACCGCCACCGCCAACCACCAATTACACGGCGGCGGCATCATGCGTACTGCGCGCAATCCGCCTGCGCCGAAAGCAGCTCCGAGAAAGGACTGCCGGAAGCTCCGGCGGGGGCGGGGAAAACGAGACGCCGCGCCGGGGAGGCGGTACGCAGCTAATGCTTCGTTGGTGGCCGACTGACGGTCTGGGTTTCGGGAAGAGATTATCTGGTGTGATTCAATGCGTCGGTTCTCTCGTTTGTCTCGTTTAGAGACTCGCATCTAATTGGGGGTTTATTAAGTTCTTTACACCAGCATTCGTATGATGACGTGAATGCCAGAAGAGGTGCACCATTGTGACATCAAGAATTCGAAATAATTGATGCTTGTACGGCCTTTGAGATACTGCGGTAGTCTGTTACTGATTACTCAATTATTTCAATGTGAAGAATACAACTTAAAAAGCAACAATACGTCGAGTATTATAAACGTAGAACACTTTAACGAGTTGAGTAGTTCCATGCAGTAGACCTTTCCTTTTGTGTGTGCATTTTCATACAAGTAGAACCTTCCTATAACAGTAAACAAACTTTCTCGCTTAGTAAAGACAAAGTGAAAAAAAATCCTGAACATTTCAAGCAATTTTGAGAGTTGAGAGAGCTGAGCGGCCGACACGTGCTCGGAAATCGTGGTAGTGTTGCGCGTTGCCCCCTAGCCCCTGCAAAGAGCAACGCGAACGACTGTGCCCACAAACCGGCAAGCGAAATTATCAGGAGCGAAATCAGCAAAAGCCTTCCTTTCTTCTGGCGCATTCGAGATTGTCCGCATAGGATCAGTGCGCGTGGTTTTCTCAATGGGTAGAAACGGATCATTTGAAACTTGACACCAGTGTCACATATCTGAAGCTCTTTAAACCATGAATTTTCGAGGGCAAATTCGTTTTCAAGAGAACACTATAATCATAATACGCACACTTTGGAAGTATTATACAATTATTCCAAATAATAACGAGATCGAAATTAAAGGCCCTGATGACTCGAATAAATCAAATTAAATGTTTTATCAGACACATGCGTCATTAATATCCAACACTACAAGTTTGGTACATTTGTGCCTACCTGTATGTTTAGAAATTTAACATCCTTAGGAACTTTCTAACATCCTTAGCAACGTAAATTCATCACATGTTTACTGTTTATTAAGAAATAAACATGGCGATGTACAAAATAAATCAGATTCAAATAAATTCAGAATAAAAGTAACTCATATTATTTTTTGGGATAATTATTGTTAATTGCAATATGATTAATATTACAATTAAAAAATTGTGTTTTAAGAAAATTGACCTTATTTTCCTGACATTTCAGCAGATGAAACTCTTCTCCGGTAATCACAATTAGTGACGATTGTGAAGGTGTCGCCACTGGAAGTCCACGCGCCAACGTCCTCACCGAAAGTCATTTCTTTAGCTTCAGGGGAATTATTTGCATCCATCTTTCTCGAATCACGGTTTATGAATATTGTTTAAATAGATACATTGCAAGCAACACTCCACAATTTCGTACTAACGTTCCACAGCAACATAATTTTTTTTACTATAACAGTAACGTAAATTTACGCATAAGTCGTGAGATTTTATGGTGCCCGATAAAATTCTGAACCACGAAATATTACAATGTATTTCTGCCTCGTCCAAATTAAAAATATCGGCCCCGCAATGCTCCGCCTCGATTTTTAACTTTTGGTCTCTGCAGTAATAACACTCATAACATTACTAGGTACGATAATTGCTAAAAATCCGACAGAGATTTTTATCCGCGTCATGTAATCCCAATCCAACCTCTTCCGAGCAATCCTCAAAGCCTCCTGAGTAGATGAGTGCGCGTGGCTTTAGTTCTGTGGGAGCGCGGAGCGGTGTCAGTGGCGGGGGCGCAAGGGGAGGGGGGAGGGGAGGGGGAGGCGGAGGGAGGGAGGGGGAGGGGGAGGGGAGGGGAGGGGGAGGGGGAGGGGAGGGAGGGGAGGGGAGGGGAGGCGGAGGGGAGGGGACGCGTGGCTTCGCGGAATCTGCGCCGGAGCACAGCAAGGCGCCTGGGGCGGGGCGCGGAGTTCGGGGAAGCGAGCTCGTTGTTGCCGCCGCCGCCGCCGCGCGCCGCCGCGCGCCGCCGCCGCGTTTTGTCTTATTACGCGACGGTGCAGTGGTGGGGGTGTGAGGGGGGGCAGGGGCGTTCTCCCCCGCGCGCGAGCGCCGCCTGCTGCTCCGAGCACCTGCGTAACCGCGGGACGATTTCGACAGTGACGCCAGCGGGCGACTGTGTCACCGGGTCACGACGTCGCTATCTGCTGTTATCCACTCGCTTTCTGAGCAGAAACCTTGACTCATAATTTCGCTGAAATCGTGCAGATATGCTGCCCTCACCGATAGTCGTGAAAATGAACGAATGTAATGAATGAAACCAAATGTATGAAACTACCTATCTATTATATTTTATGTTCTCATATGTACATCTGTGTGAATGATTTAATACTTCTCAACGATTACTCAGATTTCTAAAGTATTATGTTTCAAAATATGCGTGAGCGAATAAAAAGATTTCGCAACGCGTCTCGTAAGTCATGCATAGCCTTCAAGTTAACAGCAATCATTTACGTATGGATTGGATATGTGTGAAAAACAAAAAATTGGGTTCAGGAAATTAGTCCTGGGTTTCATTACTTGTGGGTAGCACATTGAACGTACGTTGTTATAAAGATTGCTCCACAAAGATTTAAAAATAAAAATAAATAAAACGCATTTTATTATTTCAAATTATGAAATAGAATGTGTAGCAAATGTCGCATCGCCTGGTTCGGTTTCGTTACTTACGATAATTTCGTGAACTTCATAAATGAATACCAATCTCTCTCGAGGAAATAAATTCACGGCAGAGTGTCTTCCTATTTCGAAGAACTCATTTAGAACGTTCTCTCTACTTGACTACGCCTCAGCAATAATTTGTGTGTCTGGAGAAGAGATCTCTGCGTTTTTTCTTAGCCAACTCCGTGACGTGAGAACGGAATTCCAGTTGTAAGCGAGAGACGTCAGTAGTGTCTCCTTCGGTTCCATTAGAGGTCCTCGCTTGCGTTGGAATAGAGGACATTCACAGTCTGCGCACGTGCACATTCCTTGCGAGACGTTCTTCTCGAAGTTCCGGAGATGGGTTTAGGCTGCAGCGAGACAACACGATGTAGGAATGAAAAGCAATGGATATAAAAACCTGGCAATTCTGATGAATATAAAGATATTATATTTTTCTATCCATTTTCATTTTCTTGCTAACAATGTCAACAATGATCATTGGCAAAATGTGTACGTATCCCATATGAATTAGCGATTTTGTTGCTTGTAACTCATTGATAACAGAAGGCAGTAATGACTGCTGCTTTTTCTTTCGCGTTAATATAAAATAATAATTTTATTTACGGCTAAAATACGCATCTTGCATCGTTGTTATGTTTATGTGGAACTGAATATAATGGTGGAAAACTTTTTTCGTTTAAGAATTTGAATTTAAAAAATATAGGTATTTTCAAGCTTTGTTTGTTTGTTTAAGTTTGTTAATTTTTCAATTGGTTGTTGAAGTGTAAGACAGAAATTACCATATTATAATATTACATAGCGATTTGCAATATCGCGAGAAAGTACGTGTTGTTGTAGCACCACTGGTTTATCAGTGTAAAAGCAAATAACGGTTTTAAAAAGACAATTATCTTGTTTTACTTAGACGTATATTTATCTTCATCTTCAACTAGCTGACTGGTTTAGTATTAGTGGTACATAAATATATTTAATCTTCCCCCAAAATATTGCAACAAATAGCTGTTGTTGGAAATAGGCAGTTGTAAAATTGTTCACCATATAAAATAACAACCACTGAAATTTGTGCGATCCCTCTTCATTATCTAATTTAAAAGATTTCAAGGATATTTGAGAATGTAGATGTTTCAACAACAATAATCGATTTTTTATTGGGCAGTATATTATCAGGTCAACCAGATCCACCTAACGTTTTAAAGCATATATCAATACTTTTCGCGTAAGCATTTTTTATCGTGTAGATCGAAATTCGTCAACCACACCATCACAAAAGCAGACAACCAAAAGAACTAGTCTCTCCCTCTAGAATTGTCTTAAAAATCCAACCAAAAGGTGGCGGACAAAACCAACTCTCAAAATCGTGCTTGGCTGAGCGAACGAACTCGATCTACTTCTCGTTCCCGTGGCAGATGCGAAAAATCAACACAACGGCATCATCTTTTACCAGCGGCTCCACGGCCCGAGGAAGATGAACGGGAGAGGGAAACACCTCCGGCGCAAAACCAGCGGCCTCTTCCGTTCTGAGCGGCGCGGCGCGGCGCGGCGCGCGTGGCGGTGCACTGCGGTCGCGCGTTCCAGCCATAAACCCGGCGCGGCGCCGACGGCGCGCGCCGCACAGGACTGCGAGGCGGGGTGGAGAGGGAGGAGGGAGGGTGGGAGGAGGGGGGAGAGCGGAATGGCGAGCGGAGGGATCAGAGGATAAGCCAGCAATACAAGTGTAGAGAGGGAGCTGAACTTTGGAAACCCTGAATACCGGAAGAGGTGGTCTAGGGCATCAACTGATGTCACTGCAGTCTCTCTAACTGGGACGTTCCGGGTTCGAGTCCCGACGGTGGCAGTATTTCCGACACTAGCTTGTCAGCTAGGTTGAATTCAGTATATCTCTGAAGGAGTATTCTAATGCGCGGCTGCTCTAATCGGTATTTTTCGTGGTTTCTCCGACCCACATCAGGCGAATGCCGGAGCCCTAACAAACGGGCTGCGAAACCGTGCGCGATCTTTCCTTCCCGTTCTTTTTCCCATCCTCACCCCTTACACACACATACCACATACGCCAGAAGAGCGGCCGGGAGCATAGAGCTTGTCCCAGCTGGGGCGGTGCCTCGCTGGTGGGATACTCGGTTGGGGAACACCCCACGGATCTCGTCATTCAGTGGGGGAAGATCCCCAGCACCTCCAGAGGGGGGAAATGCGTGCACTACACTTACGGGACTAATGACTTCCGTAGTTGACACGCTCGGTATCACTAACAACTAACCAACCATCGAAGGCCCGAAGCTGTCTCGTGACTGAGCGGTTGCGGGTTCGAATCCCTCCCGGAGCTTGGATGTTTGTGTCCCTATACAAGTTTCTGAGTTCCGCTACCCTAACGTTCCGAAATCTAATGTTAAATATCACGGTCGCAGAATGACCTAGTTGTTGGAAAGAGTCTGTCAAGAAAGATGGCCTTGGTCAACCCGAGGGCTACCGTAGAGTGGGCGCTGACGAACACACCTCGCTCGCGAAGAGCGGAAACGGAAAGACAATTCTGCGGCCGCACGGAGCGTGTGTACATCGCCGGGTCAGTTAACCCCTGCGTCCGCTGGGGTGGTTCTGCCCTAGTTGTCACGAATAGGAGTGCTGTGGGCGGGAAAGGGTGCTCTCCCGCCTCCCGAATCGCCATCCCGCCGAAGTAGAGGGAAGAATTTGCAGTTTTCTTAGTGATCAGTGTGTGATCCTGGGATGAAAAGGATTGAGTGCCCGTTAACTAGAGGACTGTAAGGAATCAAAAACATATTATTTGTTGGGCAGTCGTCCCCCCGGCTCCAGTGGCACAGAATAAAAGCAGTCCAGTTGCGTAGCAAGTTTAATGATGACAATTATATTATGTTTACATTAATATGAGCATATTGGTAGTAAGATTGCTAAAATAGCAGTTGTATGGTTATAAATTCTGAAATTTAAGTAGGTTGTGTTTTAATACAAAATTGAAAAAACAGAATAACACCTATGAGGGCACAATCCACATACCAGATACGGAGTCCTTGTGCTGAAAGTAATTGGCAAAATGAAAACATTACAACAGTAAATACTCATTAAATTAAAAGTTTTTAATTTGAGATGAAAATGCCTGTTACAAAGAGATACGCTATGCTCCCTGGAAGTTGCCAGTTGTGTTGTAACGTCTTGGGATGCAGGTAATGCTCTCACCAGCCACATTGCAGTAGGAAAACGAGTTAGTTCGCCACGATCTGCTTCACAGTTTTCATAGCAAGGATAACTTTGCTTTATCCAACACGGGACTTTATTAGGATTTTGGTAACTGTGCACGTTATTGTTGATAAAATGAAAAACACTTCGGGATACCATCCGAATCAACGATCAGTGAAAATGTTGGACGATAGACTAAAGCCTGAGCATATTCTAGATTTACCTTTTAGATTCTCTTAATTGTTACTTATATCTTGAATAATATTTACTAATTGTCCCAAGTTAACAGATTTTAAATTAGCAGTGTAGGAAAGAAAACAACTCTAATGTTCCGTAGTGCAAATGCTTGTTGCTTGTCCATTTCAGAAGCATCGTTCGCTTATAACATAGAAGAGCCCATTTTTTAAAATTAAACTTTGATTACTTAATGCCCATAACTTAACATTAAATACAAAAAGTAGTATTCCTTTTTTGAATATAAACAAAAATAGTGATCAATATTAAACAGCTCTTTAAGTCATTCCGTTTAAAATAAAATTCACTGTTATTTATCTACAATTTATATTTTTTGAAAGGTTATCAGAGACCTAGTTGAAAAAAATGAGAAACATTGGATCAAAACACAAAAAGTCATGACATTTCTTGAACATTATTACTGCACTCAACGGTAAATTGTAAGATTAAGGCAGCTTTACTATTAAAGATTCTTCACATGTCTGTTTCAATAAAAAATGGAAGAATAAGACATTCTTATTGTTCGTATAGTTAGAAATTCTACGTTTCACTCCTTTTGTCACTTTTTCTGTCACAGTTTTATTTTTTGTACATGTTGTACTAAAAATATTAAAATTAAATTAAGCAGCAACTAGATAATACATATTTAAAGATCAGAACAGAGCCCAAAAGTCAGAACATGCCCTGATAAATCAGGACGTCTGGTAACCCTATTTTTTGGTCTTAAATATGCATGTATAATGTGCATACGAAGCAATGTCTTATGATGGTTGTGCCCACAGAGTAACAAAAAGATGTCGCTAAAAGTGCCAACTGGAGGAAAGTAGGGCTACCAATTCTAATTCCCGAAACGTTTTCTGGTCAAAATAAATGCACCGGTCCAGTGTCCCCAACGGATCAGTATTCCTAGTTTATCCAGCATGTTTAGTACACACACGAAACACTGCATTGCTGCACACTCCGTATTGACATAGAACTGAACTCCATTGCATTTGATTAATTACCAAAGCAACAGAAAGTAGGCTATTTTCTTACCTAACAATCCGCTTCTAATAATTTAGTTCTTTACCTGCCCAGATCATATGATCAATAAGAGTTACTTTTGTCAAGTTTATTTTGATTATTGAAATGGTAGTTTATGATGCAACGAGCGGCAATTATTTCCTCACAAGCAAATCATGAAACAGTGGGCCTTGAGTTGTATTTTCTTTGTTGAAGTTTATTAAAAGTAATATCAACTTCTTACAACATATGTTCAAAAATCAAGAACTCATTATATAAACTTAAAATTAAAACACTAAAGTCTTTTTTCTCGTTTGTCAATTAGTAGATACTTTATTTAGTTGTAAGATCTGGGGATGAAAGTTTCCCAAATGGAATCTGTGTTCTATTTATGCATGCAACTTTGGATTAAATTAGATGAAAAAAATGCAGTTATAAGGCTTTTATGAGTAGACGGTAGTAAACATGACGCTGATAGAGAAAATATTTATATTTTTTCTTGTGCTAAATTTACCAACAGTCAGGCAAAAGAAAATACATGGAAAGTGAATACAACGATTAGGATTTAAATTTTCAGCCTACCACAAACGATGTTGAAGTGGCGTCACTATTTCAGATTTGAAACATCTAAATTATGTTGGTCATCATGCTAACTGTTTTGCTACAATAAACTGTTGGAAATGGATATAACAGAGGAATTTTTACATATTCTTCAATCTATGCATTTAAAATGTGATAAAGTTGTGCCATTCAAGGAAGATAGATCTGAAAAAACGGAATATAGTATTCAATTTATGAATGGAGCCGAACAGGTCAGAAAAAGTATGGTTATAGCTAACATAAAATTAGAAAAATTAACATTTATGTCAAAGCAAAAATCTTTATTCAACGACCGTCCTCTGGAAGTTGAGAATCTAATTTACATGATCAAAGGTGACATTGAAGATTTAATTCAGCAGACTGCAAGATTACAAAATGAAATGCAGCATTCGTACAGTCCAAAAAGGAATAAAAATTTTAACACTCATTGCTCTAATATTGTGTCGATATTACAAACAAGGCTTACATCTTTGTCTCGTGAATTCAGACATGTTCTGGAAATGAGAAACGAGAATCAGAAGCAGCTTATTGCACGAAGAGACAATTTTCAGGAGAAACCATTATCTTCATCTTTTCCTTTATTCAACACAGCCGGAATCCATGGATCAGTTTTGCTGGGCGACGAACATGTAGCAATAAACATGAATGTCGACAACCAACGGCAAGTGTTGTTAAATGACGATTCGAATCACTATATTGAAAGTAGACGTGATACAATGCAGAACATTGAATCCACAATTGTAGAACTTGGAAAGATGTTTCAAAATTTGGCTATTATGGTAAAAGAACATGAGGAAGTGATCAAGAGAATAGATTCCAACCTCGAGGATACCGAACTCAATATAGAGTCCGCACAAGGAGAAATTCTTAAGTTTTCGCGATTGATTAGTTCTGGCAGGTGTTTAATTATAAAAATATTCAGTGTACTTATTATATTCACTTTCTTCTTCATATTTTTAGCATAATAAAAGCCATTTATTGAGTGAAAGATGTAATTTATTTTTAGTGGGTAGGTGTAACCTTTACAGACAAAGAATGAATTATAAAATACTTAACAAATGTGTTAGTATAATTGTTATTTTAGATTGTATGAAATATTTACTCTTATTTATATCGTACTTTGTAACATTTACACTAAGTGCATCTTTGCACGTTTTCGGTTTTCAATGTTGACATAACTATAAAGAGGAACCGTAATCTTAATTATTAATTGCACTACTCATATTGTACTATCTAAGGTACCAGTTCTTGGAACGGGCATTTTTTTCATACAACTGGATACATACAATAAATCGTAACTGGATTAACGCTGACTGTTTAATAATAGGGAAAAAGTTTTCGATCGGTATTAACTTTATAAATGAGTTAAAAATGCATTTTTTTCTAACATTTGTTTGAGTTGTAGATGCATTTTGTATAGGAAGAACATACAGAAGATACCATCTCAGTGGTTTCCTTTCCAAATGTTATTAATCTTCCCATGAGATAATCGTTTTATTAAATTAATTTTGTTTCTTACCCAAAGCAAAGAAATAGCAAAGAATTCATGAAAAGGCACTGAAAGAACTACGATCAAAATCTGCATGACATTTAGAAATTAAGTTATAGCAGTAATGAGCTCATATCGATATAGTGTCTTAAGAAGACGACCGTATCGTATCACTTCCTTTCAGAAATCATTGTACGTCATTGCACTCATAGTATTAATAGTCTTCTTTAGTTAAACACTTCATTTGTAATTCTCTTCTTGCTGTCACACAAACATAATTTCACTACATTTGAGTAAAATCTCGTAGTCACTTGATATATTTCTGAATAATTTAAATCCACCTCGAACTTTTAAGTTAGTCAATTTAATGATAAAAATGCTGTGAGAATGCTGTGAGTTGTGTCAACTCCCTCCTTTTTAGGTCTTTCATATACGGGAGAAACCCTTCCCCCTATTTGCGTTCGTATTTTCTTTGAATGATCTCCTTTTTAATTACGAACTTTTCTATTAAAATATTGAAAGTGGTCAGGCGGAAGAGCAAACTTTATGACATGATCCTAGCCACTAATATAGATATTTTTTATTTGTTTTATTTACTTATTGTACCAAAAATGGCTATGTAATTGCTAGAGGGGAAGTATTTGGCGGGGAAGAAAACAGCAAATTGCCAATATTTACCACATGAGCCTGTTGTTTAGATGAAGAGTAAAATACGATTCTTTAGTTTCCTTGTGGAGTAAAACATTTCTGTGCTTAGATGGCAAGAATGTGAAGAACTACAAAATGTACAAAATGAGGTATTGATAACAATCACAGGGTACACATAATTTTAGGTATGCTGAAGCTAATATCACTTCCTTTATCCTAATATCCTCCTTTCTGTTTTGAAGTTATAAATTGGGAAAGGTACTGTACCTTGAACCTTGAATTCACAGTAATTTAGACCCCACCTATAGGGTTAGTTTCAAACTATCCACTGTAGTTCCTGGACAATTGCAGTTATTCTTGCCAGTGAAGATATTAGCATGTTGTAGTCGATGGCAGTTGCAGAGTTTTTCTAGAATAAAAATATTTTTTTCATATATTAAATGTACTTTACTTCAACGAATTTTTTTCTTTGGCCGGCCTGTTTTTTTTATAATTTAATGACAATATAGGCATTTAAATCTCTTAGCTTTAAAAACATGAATTTAAAACAAATTAATACGCTATTATTGTTCATCTTCAATAGTTTTTGTTTTGCTGAAGTATGTTCTTATAGCCGCCCTATTAAAGAGTCTAAATTAATCTTTGTATTTAAAAAAGTATCGAAGAGTTTTTATGTTTTTATAAATTTAAGGTCGCATCAATCTACAAGTCATTAGCGAGCACTATTGGTTTTAATGGTCTGTTAACTGTGCAGAGGATATGATACGGTGATGATAGGGGGTGAAACGGCTAACGCTCATATTTTCGAAAAAATGTACGTGATCTTATATAAATATCTAACTTTTTAAAACATACTTCATTAACGAAAAGTGTCTGTGTAATACATTTTTGCAATGTTATTTTTTTTACATTTTTGAATATTGCAGAGTTAAACGAATATGAGACTTTCAATTTTTATGTGCATGCTTTGATATACTCAAGAAAAGAAACTAAAGAAAAAATTTCGAGCTTTTTATTGGGATTTTTGTTTTTTGAATTGCCTGTATTTCACTAAAAATTAGACAATTTTTATTTTCGGAAAATGTAAATAAATATATTTTAAGATTTTTCATTGAACAGACTTCATGAAGAAAAAACGGTGTGAACATTAACGCAGTTTTACAATGATAATTTTTGAAAATTAAGAATTGGACGAAAATGAGACCAGCACCACAATTTTACCGTTCTTTTATACATACGAGAGAAACTGTAACTAAAAAAAATGGAGTCGTCTTTAGAAAATAATTGTTTTAAAATTGCTTGCATTTCACGCAAAATTATTTTTTCTTTTATATCGGACGACATTTCGACAATAGCTAGATAGTTAGGACGAATTTAGCTGCTCTCTGGAGGAGAATTCTCGCAGCCGACTACTCTGACAACTCCACTCAAATCTCTCAACTCCACTCAAATCTCTCAACTCCACTCAAATCTCTCAACTCCACTCAAATCTCTCAACTCTACGCAACTCTTACCGGTAGTTTTCTGCAGTTTCTCCAATCACCACCAGGCGAATGCCCGAGAAGTACCTTTTGAATGAGGCCAAGGGCCACGCGCCATCTTCATTATCAATGGCCCCTCCTTTCCCCTTACACCCAAACACATTTTCATGTACTCTACTACCTCTCCGACATGTTGGGAGTCTTGTCGGGTGCCTAGAGCTTATTCCGGATGGAGTAGGACCTGTTGACGGAGATGTCAGGAGAAGGTAACTTTTCACAACGTCCGCCCCCGGAAACAAAAAGGAATGAATTAATTTTATTACAACCTAAGATACATCACTCTTCCTTCGTAAGAACAGAAAGTCTTGCTATCGTACGCCGGAAAAAGCGAAGTTTCGGCAGAAAAACTCATTTGGATGGGCCCTGTTAACGAAAAAGATGATGTCTTTGCGTTCATTTACAGTTAGCTGATTTGCACAATCACAACCTGATGCAATGTCATCGCCCTGAAAGACGTTCCTTTCTTTCCGACCTGCCTAAGCGTCCCTTCTTATTGTTAGAGTAGCTCGTCCATATACACTATACAAAAGTATCCGGACACGTCCAAAATGGTGTTATGGTGTGGCGTTGTTTTTCATGGAGGGAGCTTGCACCCCTTGTTGCTTTGTGTGGCACTATCACGGCACAGATCTACGTTGATGTTTTAAACACTTTATTGCTTCCCACTGCTGAAGAGCAATTCGAAGGTGACGATTACCTCTTTCAACACGATCAAGCAGCTGTTCATACTGCACGACCTGTGGCGGGGTGGTTACTCGACCATAACATCCCTGTAATGAACCGGCCAGCACAGAGTCCTGACTTGAATCCTATCGAACACCTTTGGGATGTTTTGGAAACCCTTCTTCGTGCCAGGCCTCCCTACCTACATCGATACCTCTGCAGCACTCCGTGAAGAACGTGCCCCAAGACACCTTCCAGCACCTGATTGAAAGCATGCCTGCGAGCGGAAGCTGTCATCAAGGCCAGTGCCCTGTTGAGTTCCAGCATTACCGATGGAGGGCGCTGCCCCGTGTCGGGATACTGTGGATCGCCCAGTGTAGACGCTGGGCGGGCGCGCGCACGGAGCAATTGACCCAGAGGCGCGCGGCGCGTGTCTTCGTGCCCCCGGGCGGAAGTCGGCGCGGCGCGGCGCGCGCAATAAGGAAGACGTCGCCGCCGCCGCGCGCATCCTGCCCCGCGCCCGTCCGCTTCTCTCTCCGCCGCCTCTCAGATACCCTGGGGCCCTAGGCCCGACACCCGTCCGTAGGAGGGTTTTAGATACTAGCTAGAATGGAAGGTCAGGTTCAGTCGCTGTCTGGAGAAGAATTCTGGCGACCGTCTGCTCTGATCGGTAGTTTTCTGTGGTTTCTGCGATCAACACCTGGAGAAAACCGGAGAAGTAATGTAACAAACGGGCCACGGACCAAGAGCGATGTTTTCTTTCTCTTCCGTGTCCTAACCTCACCCTTATACGCAAACACACTTACACGCGCTTCAGTACCACACATGTCGGGATGTGGGTCGTGAACGTAGAGCTTGTCGCGCTAGCCGCGGGTAGGTCAGCGCCATCCGGCCGAGGGTGATCACCCCCTCCCGAGAAAAACACTACATTTACGGGAATAATAGCCTTAGCAGCTGACGCGCCCCAGAATGACTAATGAAACAAGTATCAATCAGATGCCCTCGCGAGAGCTTCGCACTTCCTCGATGTGGCATTGTACCAGTTAACTTCAAACGCCAGCGCTCCGCGAGAAAATGTTTGCAATTTTCGTATTTTGTTATAGTTAAAACAGAATAAACGCTGATTACTGATTTATTTTTTTGCGAATGAATGTGTAAGAGTTAATCATATGAAAGGGAAGAAATACATTGCTAGTTAATTTTTTTTTATTGTTTGATTAATGGAGAGGGGCTCATTCGTTAAGTCTTCATTGTCAGACTACAAGTATTTTCAGGAGCCTTCATGTTTGACAGAGAATATCATATTTGACCGGTGATCGTACTTCAGGCAATAGATATTCTCAACGAAAAAAATATATAACATGTACATTCACACGTACGTAAAGGTTAAGTACTTACTCGCTTAGATAGGGTCAAGCAATAAATGTGTCATGAGCGAATCTACACACGGAATGTCATTGATAGAAAGCGGGCAGAATGTGTAACTAACAATATCGCTTTCCGTGCATTAAGTACTTTAACATGAACGAATGCCACAGTTAGTATGCTGCTCAGTTTTCAGCAACAGGCAAGAAAAGAACCCGCGAATATTTGGCACTATTATCCACCCAGTCATGCGACTACTGAATACATAACAATACATTTATCCATTCACTAATTCTCCCACATGAACAACCGTTGACGCAATGTCCAGTTCGTACGCTCGTCGCCTTCGAAAACACGTAAATACGCGGAGATTTGGCCGCGTCTCCGACCCCAACGCACTCTGAGTTTCAATGCGAAGGAGACGCGTGCGATCCAGGCCCATTCGCGTCACGTGCTTTCGGCCGCACCCCCGCCTCCATCAGCCACTCAGTCACTAAAAATACTGCTCGGTTCTCTTCAGCCGCGTTCATCTTCGTGGCTCAGTGCGCGTCGCTCAACGAGGACGGAGAATGCGCGTTTTGGCCATTCAGAAAGGAAATCTATTCCCTTGGTTCGCGGCGGAGCTTGAAGGATGGGTCCTTGGAGTCATGTTTCAAGGAGGAAGTTCATTGCGGGACATACTCGTATGTTGCTCTCGAGAAGTTTTCTTGTCACGCCTTCGGTGACGTTGAGAATGTATGACCGCAAATACTACGAGCGGTTTCTGATGAACAGAGTGCATTCTGGATGTGGTGGTTTTGATGAATTCTACTTCCATTTCAGAAAATTACAAATGCTTGTGGTAGAAGAACTGTTTAACAAAAAAAACTTCACTAATGCTAATTAGTTCTATTGATTTTTGCAAATAATGATTCGAATATATTGCAGATGAAAACAAATTAATTACATGAAGAATGTTGCCATCAGTGCCAGTGCAAAAAAAAAAAAATAAGAGATAGAAAAAATCGAGTAAAAAATATGACTCTTAGAGGAAATCGAAAGAAGACGGAGAAAATTTTGGGATAGAAGCTAACGAATAACAAGGACCATTAGACAAAACTAAATAATGGCTTTGGTTCAGATCTCAATTTTATTGGTCTAATTCCTACAAGGAGATTTCTGTGAAAAAAGAGGTGCACACACAGGGGGCTCGATACTCGTAATTTCTTCGCAGAGCTAACTTGTGAGTGGAAAGTTTGAATTATTTTAAGAAATGATGCTTGGGAAGATATTCCTTAGGAGGGCTAGGAATTGTACGTAATTACATGTTTGTTTCTTCTTTAGTTAAAATCAAACTTTTGTCGTATATTTATGAATGACATTTTTCAAAGTTATTTGAAACATTTCATAATACACATTTGTCCATATTTTCATGGAAAGTACATATTTTTACATATTTAAGGAAAACTCGCATGTTCGTGTGCAGTGGAATACTCGAGTAACCTGTATTTGTCCTACCGTTCTTGTGAGAAAATTCTTCATAAATTCAAAAATAAATTCTAAAAATATGCTTTTGTTTATTGTAAGCAACACAAATGCGTCTTTGGTACCTACTGAGGCAATCAATTGCTCATTCGATTCCTCTCGACAGGGCAAATCGTTTGGCACAATTCTTAGTCAGTTCCCTCCAGAAACATCTGGAAGAAATATAATAAAAACAGTTTTTTATGTTTTCAATGCACTTTCGAAATCATGAGTGAAGCGCTGTGAATTACTATAATCTCTTTCCGGTATTTCCAATAATTGATTCATCAAAGAGACGATAAATAAACTGAATTTTGTTGTGAAAGAAAAATGTAAACTGAAACTTTTTATGTGGAAAATGGTCCATCCAGGCAACTGCAATGTTTGAAATGAGTGTTATTATGAAATTGCAAAGCGCAAAGGAAACTTTCCAACATGAACATTCTTGCCAGGGCGCCATGACAAGCTAGCCGTTCCATATTTCAACATTGTGTTTGTAATATGATCAATATTCATTCGAAATTTCTCGTGGAATATTGTTTTACTTTCTCGCCACGGAGTAGAGAGTAACCGTGGTAAATGAAACACCTATGCTGGCATATCTCCATGAAAAGGTACATATTATTTCAATTTCTGTTGAAACTCCTAGATTGTGTGCTTAATGCACGGAAGACGTAACTGTTTCAGGTATAATATTTCAGAATATATCAAATTGTGTTTTAATATAAATGTTAACAATAAGTTAAAAAAATGTGTACGAAAAATAATAAATAATCTTTGCCAGTGTGTCAACAGCAACGAGCTAGAATATACTACTCAGAGTGGCTGAAGGGCCTTCATCTCTGAAGCAAATTGAAGGCGTTTTTGATCGTCAAAGCAGCGGCCTCTTGGACATAAAGTAGTCTAGCATTTCGTTCGGATACACCCTGGTTACACCGCGTCTCGTACGTTTCGACTTCAAAAATGGTGGGCACTAGTTCGGCGCGCCGCCACTGAAGCTCCAGGGACAGGCCTCAATATAGTATATTCTAGCTCACTGGTCAACAGTCATTTGTTCGTTGTCTTGTTTAGTTGCCGTTGCCATGGTAATCGTCCTCTGAAATTCATTCTTGGCCTAGGCCGCCAAAGCTTTCACTGCCAGTACCTTTATGGCGTATAGATACTCTGCGAAATATGGATTTTGAAGTGAGGATACGAAAAAATTATGAAAATTATTTTTCTTGAATATCCACAACCTTATGATTTAATCTAAAGCACCCTCATATTTGCTCAACGCATACTCACTTTCTAAAACAACCATTCCTGCTAAAAAAATCTATTCATTATGACGAGGCAGTTGGGTCGCCCAGACGCCTGACACTGTCGCGACGCCAATGCTCGTCCCGCCCCCTCCATCAGTCGAGTTGGAAACAAAGCCAGGTATTCCCAGTCAGCTCTCGCGCACGTCACCCGCAAGACATCTACGCGCAGAGGCATGGCAAGAACCGTTCGCTCAAGATGTGACTTGGAACGTGCGAAAACTTACAACGATTCTTATGCAATAATCCAGGATCGGATTCTTATGCCTAAATACACAAGTGCGCTAAATGGGTTCACAAAATGGGAGTAAAATATTGTTCGAAAATTGAATTAAAAGATAAGAAATTTAGAAAATAAAGCATTATTCAAACATTTAAGTTGCAGACATGTAATGTCCATATACGTTATTTGTAATATTAGATATGATATTTAATTTAGAATTGATACATAAGTAACTAATAATTACTTTCCGCAAACTTTTCAGTTCACAGTGTTGCTGTGATTTACTTTACTTGTAATATTTTTTAAAATTTAAATTCATTTATCGTCGCACCAGCATCAAGATCATTAGCGACTAAGCATATTAATACATTTTACAATTACAATATCGAATTTAGATCCATATGAATTATCATAAACAGTACGAAAATACAATACCAACGATTCAATACACACATTAAATGCGATACACAGAATACATTCAATACAATACATTCAAGACAGTAAAGTCAACACAAGTATAATAAGTAGTTCCTCTATGTACTATCGTAAATATTGATTTCCTTAACGAAATCAATAATTCTTTTTTGATAATCTTTCGAGTTAAGAATGTTATAATGTCTGCCTTCCAATTGATATTTTTGCATGCTGCTTTTGTATGGAGGGCAGTAAATTAATATGTGTTTTACATTTAGAAGAACTTTACATTGATCACATTTACGAGGTTTTTTTTTCTCGTTTTTATGTGAGTACGCGTTAATTAAGAATGTTCCGTTCTCAATCTGGAAATGAGTACCTGATCTTCCCGTGGAAATTCTGGATAGTTTTAAAGCCATAGTTTTGCAGACTTTTTATGTGTTTCACTTGCCTTCATCGATTTCCATCTTTGGAACAAGATATTTTGCATTCGGTTAAATAAATGGTTCAAACAGTCCTCGAATGTGTTCGAAATCTCTGGAGCACCTGCAACAGTTACAGGGGTGATCATTTCTTC
>BOPP01000178.1:2526922-2540500 GCA_017312745.1 Gryllus bimaculatus | reverse complement strand
TCAGTGATGGAAGGCATTGTAAGCTAAAGCATGATGTGGGCATTCAAAACAAACAATTTTGAGTTACTGGGTAAGACAAACGTTGTATTCTGACAGGGCTGACCAGGGAAGTTACCATTGATGAAAAGAAAATGAGATGAATTAAAATAAAATAAAATTAGAAATTAATAAGAACTTACAACTGAACGAAGAGTGGTACAAAAATTAATTCTAGAGCTACAATACAAAATTTGTCCCGAGGATCTTTCTGTGGCCTCAGTCGCGACACCGCTTTACAATAGTCTCTTAAGCTATTGACCCTGATTACGTTGCCTGAACCCTCCGTGACAATTGCGCTCAGTAGGCCCTTGCGAAGCGCGAGCGCTGGTGGGCGGGCGGATGTCCTTTCCAAACGCCGGCGGGACACGCCATTCAGCAGGCGTGGGCAAAATTCCTTAGGTCTGCTTTACTCAATAGAATTTATCTGAATAATTCTGTACCGCTACAGTACATCATCTTAAATGCTACCCATTAAAATTGATTGACTTGTGATTCTGGGTGCGACAACAGCTAAGGTTAATTATTTCCGTAAGTGTATCCGGGTGGTGGCGGATCTTTCGCCGCTGGATGGTGACATCCGGCGTCGATCTACTGTTGGGTAGCGAGCTCTTCCGAAACCATACAGCTTCCACCAGCGGGGCACCGCCCCATTCAGGACAAGCTCTAAACTCCCGACATGTGTGGAAGTGTAGTGCATTTTATCCCGTGTGTGTGTAAGGGGTGAGGATAGGGCAAAGAAAAGGAAGGAAAGATCGCGCGCGGTCCGTGACCCTTTTGTTAGGGTACTGCTCCGGCATTTGCCTGATATTGATGGAAGAAACCACTGAAAACTATCTATCAGAGCGGCCAGCAGCTAGAATTCTCCTCCAGACAGTGGCTGAACCATGCATTAGAAGAAAACGCTCTCCTTGGCATGTCTACCGGATGCGCGCGGTCATAAATACCATCCGTTGGAAGAAAACGCGCTCCTCGACGCGCGTACCGGACGCGCACCGCCTGCCCCGAGCCCCACTGCTCCAGAGAGCGCGGCAAGGCGGCAAAGCGTGCGGCCGGGGCGCGGCGACACGGCGCGGCGGCGCCCAGCTTCCGGTGGCGTCTTCCTCCGCGGAGCAGCGCGCGGAGCCGGGCCGCGGGCGGGGGGCGCGTGCGGGACGTCCTGCGCCGGTACAGAGGGTTCCGTTGGCGCGGCGGGTGGACCGCACATCCCGGGCACAGCGCTTCCGCGAGCCACACGGGAACATATCGCGCAAAGCAGGCCACCGGGTCAGTCACACACTGGCCCTCCGCACTTTCGTCCGGAGGTTATTGTTGTTGACAGTTTTTTATATTATCTATTTGTACTATCCCTACACAGTATTTGAGCTAGTCCTGAATGTGCGGATATGCGGTTCCGTCACTCTCGCCTAGACCACTTCCCGTACACCAATCGAGACGTATGACATGTCATTCGATGCGTCTCGGGGTTTCTGAAAGGGAACTAAAATTTGTTTTCGGATCCAGCTAGAAGATTCAAAAAATTGTGTTTTGGCGCTGCGATCTTTGCGGGGATGCCTGGAATGAAACCACCCCACCTAAATAGATAATAAGTATTGGCGTTGATTAAGCACGAGTACGCACAGGCATTTTCGCTCAATATGCCATATTTTTCTTTCACGACGTTGGCAACACTGATGTTGACATCGTTAAGTGAACAAGTGAAGTTAATTTGAACAAGTGAATTGAGCGGTATATTTCATTTTAATTTTTATCAGTATGCCTATTAGTGTATTATAAACATAAATTTGCAAAACGTAAAGACAGTATTGCCTTGCAACTTACACAATTTGAAGAATTTTAAGCGTAATACGAGAAAACAAAACTGTGAGTAATGTTAGAGAATGAATGAATTACGTTCGACTTCTTACTTTTACGTTCCTTACTGCAAAGAATACCGATGTTCAAATGAACGTCACCCAGAACTTATTCTTATAAAACTTTACTAACACCTTATTCACATAAACATATAAAAAATTGATTCCCTTTCATGTTTATACAGATTCACATACAAAACGATTAATAGAGCAAATGCAGAAGTAGAAGTGAACACAAATTAGACTGAGTTTATAGAGTTTTAATATCTTTACAAATTAGGAGAGAAAAATATGGACGTGTTAAGCAAATCCGGGAAAGAATTAAATGTAGTTGCAAAAAATGTTGCGACAATTTCCGGAACTAACTGAGAATGATCATAGGCTTAGAGAATGACCCAGAAGAACAGTGTACAGGTCATTATTGTGCTTATTACCAAAAATACACAAATGTAGCTGTTATAAACTCAATAACTGTAAGTATTTTTTTTACGGTGATTGAAATTGCAATTTCACCAATTCATATCCTGTATGGGGATAACATACAAGATCATTGGCTGTTGGGAAGTTTTGAAAGAGAGTATAACATTTCAGCTACTACGATTCATTGAAGAGCCAGGTACTGAAAGAACATATTTGAACAAATTCCTTGTAATATTTGAACAAAGTTACGTATGAAAGAGATTTTCAACACATAAAAATACTTTTCAAACAGTTTACAGCGTCGGCCATGCCACATTCAACTATTTGACATAATTCATTTTTGATTTGAGAGGCATTTCAAAGAATAATTATCGATATTTTAGCCACTTTTTTCTCGTTTGCTTTGTAGTATTTTATTAATATTTTAAAATTATTATTATTATAATATATGATATCGATTTCTTATCATACTCTTTGCGTGTTTCTATATCACGATATTAAAAATTGGATTCCGTATAATTCATATTTTTGTACTTATTATTAATCATCATCGAACATTATGTTATCCCTGACTAATTCATTTTCTTTAAACATTCCATTTATCATGTTTTAATACATTAACCACTTCACAAAACAGGGATTTAATAAAGTTCTTCTTTTCATAGCTTGAATAAATAGAAATGACAACTTTAATTAATTTACCACAAAACAGAGTCCCTCTTTGATTCATATAGTAACACCACCAATGCCATTCCCCAAAACCGTTTCGCTGTAAACTTTCCACAGAATGGGAATTGCATCTTCAAATCTAGTTTGCTTGTTTAATTCAGCACGGACGGAAAGTGAGTTTCTCGACAAAGACAAAGAGTGGCGTAAAGGATGTTTTGATGTTATTAGAGAGGAGGCAAATAATTGTAAGAGTTTTACTTATAGTGTATTTTCTCGTTTATGGTAATTAAAAATGTTAAAGAGAACATACTTCATTTCACAGCAAATATCACATTTGATGTGTGTTTGCAGTAACCTTAAAACGTAAATTAAGCGACCTCCTCAAGAAACGGCCGAGTAAAACCCCGGTGTTCCGAACTAGTCAGGGCTGTGGTCTGTTTGGATTCGTTTATGTTCGGATTATGCGAAAAATGTTCCGTACCTTCTCAAAAACATCTAAAGGATTACCATCCAGAAAGCAACGTAGCGTCCCATGTGAGAAAATGGCAACGCAGCTTTGCGGCATGAGGATGTGTCAGCAACGGAGTTCAATATACGTACATAACCGAGCGCATGCTGTAGTAGTTGCCACATAGTTTATAAGAGTTGAAGCAGTTTGTGTTGCTGCTGTTAACGGGTATTGTATGTAACGTATTTAGACTTAGGTTAGACGTACCTACCATTATGTTTTTACGATCATTTTGTTTTTAATAGCCAACTGCACATTCCATTATGGGCAAGGGCCTACTGTTGGCGCACGGATTTACTTTCTTTACCGAAGTGATAGAATGATGAACTACCTTCTTTACTGAAGTGATAGGATGATGATGAAGGGTGAAGGGGCGATCACAAATACATTCATGCCCGAGGCGGGATTCAAACTCGCGATCCTTCGATCCGAGATCGCCACGACACTACTGCCTTAGCGATCTTGGCTATCCAGCTAAGTTACTAAAAATCAGATGTTTTTTGTTTATATTTTCTTCCATTCCTGATTTTGTTCGGATTGTCCGAAATGTGGGATTAGTGGGTAAGCGTTGGCGGCTGCTATGTCCGCGCTTCGTGCAAGCGCGCGCTCAGGCGGGCGGGCGGGTGCGCGCCTCATCAGCGCTTCCCTGCCAACTGGCGGCGAGTGCTCGAATTGCAAATGCCCTCGCCCCGGCGCACAGCCGCAGCATTGTTCGAACGCGGTATCGCTGACCTCCTCCGCGCGCCTTCCGCCTCGGCTGCCTCGCGCTTCGCGGCGGAACAACACGTGGTGAGGTTGGAGGCGTGGGTGTGTGGGAATGATATACTCCCCGATTTAATTGTGGTGACATCTGACCTTCCATCAGCTGGGACGTGGTTATACGAACGGGAGTTTTTATTACCAAGTCGTAAGGAAGCTCCCGATAGGATAAACGTCTCTAGCTGATCGCACTTGACAAGTCACTGCAATTGGTTTTTGATTGATTGATTGATTAGTGATTCCCGGTGCATAAACTACTGTGGTAGTTTGTTCCGTAAGTGTTGTGCAGGTGTTCCTCTCAGGAAATGGCGGTGATCTTTTCCCGCTGGATGGTGAGATCCGAATATGCGAATTAGAGTTGTGTATCAAAGCAGCTAGTAGTACTCTGTACGACTACCACTAGCAATCCTTGCATACCGTTTTCCTGCTCGCTCCCTCTTTCTCACCCCCCACATCTAATTGTCCTGCTATTCTCCTGTTGCATCTCAACACGCGTGGTCTCAAAACGAACTATGCATTTACTCTATCTCTTCATCTTTCCGTTCTCCCACTCGCCTGTACACACGCACCCAATCTGTTCGTCCCCTCCCAACTCCCTCATGCTCACAAACCAACTCAACAGACTGCTGTAAACTTTTTGTTGCTGAATTGCATTTGAATTAATCAATGACCCAAGGGCAACAACCCTCTCACACATCGGCCCGGCGTTTAGTTTAACTACACTGTGTCCAGTGGTTGATCACAGAATCCCTTTCTCTTCCTCACACCCATCACAGCACCGGCCTCTCTTCATAACCTCTCTCACAATTCATCTGCCCCTCCCCCCGTCGGTGGAGGGATCTTTCACACTACCTTGTGAGCTAGGTCGAATTCAGTCGCTGTCTTAAGGAGAATTCTAGCGGCCGGCTGCTCTGGTCGGTAATTCTCCGTGGTTTCTCCGATCAACACTAAGCAAATGCCGGAGCAGTTCCCTAACAAACAGGCCACGAACTGCGCGCGATATTTTATTCCTCTTACTTATCTTATTCTCACCCCATACGTACACACACTTACACTGACATGCACACACGTGCGCCGGGACAACGGTCGGGAGCTTATAACTTGTCCTGGCTGGGACGATGCCCCGTTGGTGGAAGATACCTGGTCGGGAAAAACTCCGCTATTCGACGGTAGGTCGGCGCCGGATCTCGCCATGCAGCGGAGGAACTTCACCGCCACCTCCAGAGGAAAAAAACATGCTCTGCACTTACGGGAATAATGACCTTAGCCGTTGACGCGCCCGGATTCACTAACAATCAATTCATCTGCTCTCTCTCTCTCTCTGACAATCTCCATTCCTCTCCCGATTCCCCGTTCTCCATGCTTAGTCTGTCGTTTATCTCCCTCTTCTGTCGCCCCGTTTATCTCCCTCTTGGTTTTCCTCATCCCAATAGCACCTCACCTACTTGCACTGGCGCAGACCGTCCTCACTATTACGTTGTTTGCGGAACTCCTGCGCATCTCATCCGTAATTTCCAGACTGCCGTAACTGTATTTATCTGAAACGGCGTATCCGCCAAGAACCGTGAATTAGTCCCACGCCGGGAGATTTACGACTGCAAATGCATAAAAGGAAAAGTGAATTAGGAGACGGGCTCTGCGTTGTTAGAACAATGGCTCTGGAAAAGGAAAATGGACGAATTCAGAGGTGTTCACTTTCCAAGGACGATGCAGGTGCAATGCAGTGCTCCTTTTAGAGGCCTTCGAGGCGTTGCCATTTTGTTGAGAACCACTCATTGTAAAGGATTTTTTTTCTTTTCGATGACAAGGGAGTGAATAAGGGTAATTGTTTTATTGGAATATTCTTTTACAAAGTACTTGAAGAATTGATGTCTCAGGTGCGATGTGAAATGATACAATTCAATAACTAATATAATTATTTTATGGCGTTAGAATTAGAATTCGGGTTTAAATTGTACAATAATGACCAAATCCAGATTGCACGTATAGTATTGAAAATGTTCAAGAATATTTGGCGTGAATGGACAATAGAGCTAAACTAAACCTTTTTCTGTTTGGTAATATGTATCGCATTTTCGTCTTGGTTCATGATATTTATAAGCAAAGATTGTTCTTAGACGTTATAACGCAGTTTGCAAATAATGTGCCCTCGTATTGTTAGCTGTTTAATGTTTGGATGAAATAATTTACTAATACAATAATAACAAGCAACAATATGACTACTGTTATAAGGAATGATGAATTGTACCAGTGAAACAAAAATATCAATTACAAGACAACTGTTGATCGAGGATAAGGGAGGACCGTGGATGAATATGAGATGTGCCTGTCAACGCAAGGATTGGTTCATAAAACAATTACGTATACTACTCGTTATCATCCTTTTATATTTCTCTCCCTCGTGATAAATTCCCAAATGGCGAAATTAATGTAAATCACTGGAAAGTTCAAAGGGATAGTGAAGACAAACCGTTTCGTAACGCATTATGGCCATGTTTTTTTGCAAACAGAGGTTGGGTAATGGTGCTTATGGATTGGCAATGTATTAATGAACTTGAAAAGTGAATCCATCAAGAACCATTCTTGTCGCGTGAGAAGCGCAAAATTATTAGCTGAATTATTGTTCATTTTTCTGAATTTCTTAAAGTTCTCAGAAATACACATTGGAGATATATTTGTTTTCTGTCTTCCCCGATAAGGTAAGACACTGCTAGAACATATTTAAGGTTGCATCAAGATCTAGGTCATTAGCGACCACTATTTCATTTAACGGTGTGATAACTGTGAATATGTCATGGTATGGTGATGATAGGAGGTGAAAGGACGAACGCAAATACAACCATGCTCGAGGACAAATACAACCGGAATCGAAACAGCGATCCTGGCCATCCGGACCGGTAAAAACCCTTTGTATTTTGTCCCTTTCAGACCTTGTATCTTAAGTCGTTTCTCGGTATGTTTAATGCGCTCATGGATGCATGACACTGACGAAGAAGGGATGAATGCTGATGGGGCAATAGTGAAAGGAGAGGCAGTCATAGACGCCCGCTCCCCAAGAATAAGAAGACATTTTGAAATGGCTAGGTGTTGACACTGCAGCGTCTGTGGCCAGCAGCTCCTATGATTCGAGTCCCGACGTCGAATCTCGCCATCCAGCGAGGGAAGGCCTCAGCACTCTCGAGGGAAAACATGCACTACACTCACGGGACTACTGACCTCCATAGTTAACGCTTCCGGAATCACCAATAGCCAACTCAAATCTTCATCTTAGACACAGAGAAATGTACTGGAACTCAAGTACAATTCCTCCTCCGCGGCCGTGGAAAGCAGGCGTTCTGGCCCCCAAACTATGGGTTGCGCTGTTGAAAGCGTTCGTGTGGAAATTGAATGAATGCACCTCTTGCATGGGACTGCTTTCAGCCCTTGCAGAAAGGACGGCTGATACTCCACGGCCTCCGCATACGCTTCGATCCTTCCGCCGCGCGTTCGGCGCCTCTGAGTTCGCAGGCGCAGGGTCAGCGGACGGCCTCTCGCCGCACCGGACGCCCCGTCCTTTGTCCTGGTGCACCAAGAAAGCCGCCCGCGTGAGTCACCGCATTTCGCGGCAGTAACGTCACCCTCTCACTTTTATTTCGCCCAGAAATAGAACAATGATATGTGCTCAGATTAATATCGGGCACATTGAAGTTGGGTGAGAGACAATACCGGAACGTAGGAATGATGGACGGTGATTTCAGGAGAAACGCAAATGTTCTTATTTTTATTTCAGAATAGACATTTCAATGAAGTAGAAACGCCAACATGATTACAATGGTAGGAATGTGGAACAAAATTAAATATCTACTCAACTACGATTGCCGAATTATTTCTCCAGAATTTATTTTATCATCTTCGTGGTCGTCATAATCATCGTCATAAGTTCATAGGATACGAAGGGTTATACGCCTAAAGGAGGCTCCACACATTCAGTATCCGGCGAGTAGCTAGTTACCGCTCGGTTAATCCCGACTAGTGTGGATGAGTTGCTTGCTATTTGTCGAATGACGAACATTTGGTACTCGCCCTGCCCACCACGTGTCGGTTTGAAGGCGGCTCCACACACACGGTAGACAGCGAGTAAATGCTCGCCGAATCCCGAGTGTTGTGGATGCGTTGTTCGCTATTAGCTGAGAGACGAACCGAGAACGAGTTATTGACTTATCTGAGAGAGATTTAGTATATCAGAACTTCGAAATGAACTACTGCTTCCTGCGAACTGTAAAACATAACCAGTAAGTAGAGATTCTAGCAAGAACTGACATCACTACGTGAGCCATTCGCTAAAAAAAAAAAAAAAAAAAAAAAAAAAAAAAAAAAAAAAAAGTTGTCCATGGGGATAGCGAAAACAGAGTAACCAAAACTGACAAATTCTTTACCTTTTTCAGTGACTTCCAGAGCGCAACGCCAGCTAATTGTTTTTCAGCACATAAAATAGTGAATATCTTTCAAGGGAAAAAATCAGGCCATATTTCGTCCTTCCCCTGTTGAAAGGTGCCTTGGCAGAGTTTGGAAACCTTCGGCTGGTTATTTACTTTACTTCGCTAGCGCTATACCTCGTTAACCTTCCGTTTTGGTTCTTGAAACCTCATGTAGCGAGCTAGTAACACAAATAACTAATGTCAAATGACCGTCTGAACACGCTCTCTTTTATCTATTTGAACAAATGGATGCGAATTTCGATAACGAACAGACCCCAACAATACATTTTGGACACTTGTCGATCCAATAAACAAATCTGTTTTGAAAACTGTTGAAAATAGTCTTAACATTTAATCTTTAAATTTTTTTATCATGATGCGTACCAATTCATTCCTTGCTGTTGCCATGTCAATTCAATATTTAAGAAGTTTTGTTTTATTATAAAAAACTGATTAGTTGTAAAATAGTATTATTTACGCACAACTGAATAGACTGAAATTCTCGCCTCATTTTAGGTAAGAACAAGTAAAAATATCCTTGCTTTGCTTTCATTGTGCACTTTCAGTAGCCAGCAATGATTCTCTTTGAGTTACCTCAAAAGCCTCAGGTACTCAGCTATCGCATTGCAAACCTTTTTGCCTGGAGCTCACGACATGAAAACTACACCGTTGCACTTTTGTGCCGCAGACATCAACACCCTGGGAAGTCAGCGACCGCATTGGCAGGCCTTTGTTGATTTTAGGGGTTGCCTTTACTGCGCCCGCCGCGATGGCGCACGCTCAGGCGCCGCGGACGGAAGCTGCTTTGTTCCGCGTCGGCGCGCGATCGCTATCTCTAGGGGGAGGGGAGGGGGCAGAGCTGCGGGAGGGGCTGGGCTCAGAGGCTGCGGACGGGAGATGCGGCCTTCGCGGCTCCCGGGCGAGGCGAGGTGAGGCCAGGCCAGGCGCTGCGCTAACCTGCATTTACCTGCGCAGCCCATTCCGTGCACTCAAAGCGCCGCCGCCGCCGCTGAGTCGTGTGCGGGCGCCCTTGCGAAGTTCGCCGACGAGGGCGCTGAGAGATACGTCTCGTTTCCGGGAACCGAGGCGGCGCAGCGTTTGATGTCGCGTGAGGTGCGACGGTCGGCGAGACGTGAGCCGTTAAAAAGGTTCGATGAGATAGAATTTAAACGCCTTTAATTTCAGGTTGTCGTTTGCAAACCGAACGATCATCCATCGTCGAGATTCAATCGCCCTAACACTTCTTTTTATTTCGAAAGGTTTTTTCTTAAACGTTGTATACGTATTCATTTTGACTCAGAATACAATTTTGAATTTTAAAATGGCTCAAACCTTCGTTTTCTGAATCAATATTGTCAGTTTGACGCAAATTATTAGGAACATCAACGTAAATGCTAAGGCCAACGTAGAGATTTTATAACTTCATTTGTCCTGATTTGAGATAGAATGCTGTTAGTCAGAAAGAAAATAAGGCTGAGGAAGAGGGCCAAAGGGAGATAGATAGATTGATAGATAGATAAATAGAGAGAGAGAGAGAGAGAGAGATAAAGAGAGATAAAGAGAGATAGGGGGAACGAGGGGTGGAAAGAATAAGTAACACCAATCAGAAATAATACAGAAGGGAATACCAGACAGATAGGTAATGAGTGGGAGAGGAGAAATGACTTTCTTCTAACGATGAGCCTATCGGATGTGATGTTGTGTCGCCGCCCCGTCGCAGGATCGGGGTGCGCGGAGCCGCTGATTGCAGGGGGGCGCGGGCGGGCGGGGGCGGGCGCGGGTGAGAGGGGGGGGGCGCGTCAAAGAAGCCAAGTTGCGGGGGACGCGACCGGAGGCTCCTTTGTTTCCTCGGCGGGAGGGCGGGCCAACGCATCCAGCCGCAGATTTGCAGAAACAAACATTCCTGTGAAGTCGTTCAGTTTCTACGGCTCTTTTTTTCTTAACCAACTGCACATCCCATTAAGAGCAAGGGCCTCCTGCTCTCGCAGGGAATTATTAATCCTTCTTTAACGAAGTGATAGGATGATGAGACGATCACAAATATATCCATGTCCGAGGCGGAATTCGAACCCGTGATCTTTCGATCTGAGGTCGCCACGACTCTACTCCCTTACCGATCTCGGCTCCCCGGATCGACTTCTATAGCTCTAGGTAAACTCAAAGAAATATCTGCAACGTAGGGAGATAGTACAGTGTGCCGGAAAAGACTCTCCGCATTGAGGCGAAACAGGGTCTCCGACGAAAATTGCGTTTATATTAGTAGCAATCACATTAGTGGGAAATAATAAAAAAGACAACACTTCCAGCGTCTATTATGATCGTGATGAGTATGAAATTCACATTTTCAAGCTGCAGCTCGGGGTATCAACATAATTTTTGTTGATAACTCTCTTCAGCAACGTACCACTGCAAAACGACTCTCCTGGAATGCTGTAGTTTGTAATACGAAGAACCATAAAACGACTATTAGTTCAGTAGTCTACAAACTTGTTGCATAAAGTTTATTCCTCAAGTCTAAAGGTATTATCTTATAAAACAGCACCCGGTTTCTTATTTCTATAGTTCTGAAAATAAAATTTGTATACACAGTATCATTTAAAGAACAAATGTTTCTTTCAAATATTTGAGAAGCTTTAATGTCTTACAAAAGAAACATTTTTGGTTTGAGAATACATACAATTAATATATAATTATTAAAATAGGCATTTAATTTTTGTTTTCAAAAATTGAAAATAATATTATTCAATCTGGGGAATCGATGTGTATTATTGTTTTTCTCTTCTACAAAAATTATTTTTTTCTGTTTCTCGTTTGGTCGTTAACCTGGCTTGAAGGATATACTAAGTGTTTTCTCATGAGTTCTCGTGAAATCAACTTCATGCTTCACGGGTTCTGTATAACTTAAACGCTCACGGTTCTCCTTAATTATATTTTGATTAGAGAAGGAGAATTATTAAGTTAAAGCTTTTGTTGACGTATGATAATGTGCAGTTTTTATTTGCCATTGATTCAAGACATCAATAACATCACAATAAAGATTTTGTTGTACCAAATATTCTTCACAAATAAGAAATGTAGTGTACTGTTCATTTTATGAGATACGTGTGTAATCCTCTCTACAACAAAAAATAAATTCATAAGAAATGTACGAAATTTTGTAAAGAAAGTCTAAAAAAATAACTCTTATAACTCAAAAGGCCCCCAGTGTACATTGAGGACCCAATTGTTTGACCAATGATCTGGACTATAGTACTGATGGAGAAAATAGTAATTTATGATACGAGTAGTAAAAGTGGCATTTTATTTTGACAGTAGGAAAAGTTGCAACGCGGGGCCGATAAGCTGAGTGGCACAATCCTACGAGCAGCTTAAAATCACTTTTACCATGTGTCTCATACATTCAAAAAATTGTTAGACAGCCTCACATGCAATCATTTTATTTTAATTAAAACATACAAATCACTATGTTCCATGAAAGACAGTAGTAGCTGACGCGATTAGAAAAGTACTAGCTGATGCGTAGCTTGTACGTAGCAGTAGCTGACGTGAAATATTTTTTTCTTTGTAGCATTCGCAGTTTATCTGAACATTTGGGTATCGTTTTAAACTTTGAGAATTTGTTTTTTCTATGAACTCAAAACAAAAACTCAAGTAGAGCAAATGCGCTTATAGAAAGAACGCGGATTACATTTTCGATTGACTCTAAGTGTTTTCAAGAACTGTAAAAGATGAAAATTTGTGATTAACGACCATGGTAGTTTTCGCGCCCGGCAACACGCAATCAATCAATTGAAATAAAATCACAAACAGCACATAGCAGGCTCTGCCTCCCGGGACGGATTTGCGGGAAACGATTCCTTGCTTGCGGTTTAGAGCTTGTCCCAGCTGGGCGGTGTCTCGGTGGGCGATACCCGGACGGAGAGAGCCCCACACGCCGAAGTACAGATCGGCGCCGAATCTGGTCATCCAGGGAGAAAAACACCACCTCTGATAGAAAATGCACAGCCCGTACGTGACTAATTGTCATGACTGTTGACGCGCCATTAATCAATTGAAATAAAAACCAAAGCAGCTCCCAGCAGGCTCTGCCCCGTGATCTCCGCCTCCGATTCCGGGAAAGAGTGCGGGAAATGATTTCTTGTGCCCCTCAGAGGCGGCGGAGGCGATGGTGGCGGCGGTGGCGGCGGTTAACGGCAGCGGTGATGGCCGCTGGGCGAGCGGGCACCTGTGCGTGTGCTGGAGCCGCAGCATCCGGCCGTACAGTTGCCACAGAGAGCGCCGCCCTCTCGGGGAACCGGACACCCGATGAGAGGCACACACCCTGTCGTCTCCTCCTGGCGAGGCGCAGCAACAATCAATTCTGGGAGTAGAGAGCGGAGAATTTCTGTTCGAACCCCACACATGCTTTCAAATATATTTAAAACTTCATTTTGAAATATAAAATAAATATGATTATATTCCTGATGGGAATGCTGCTTTGGATTTTATCTATGTATGGCAGTGGTTTGGAATGTATCTATACATGGTAATTGTTTTGAATAAATTGAGAAAAATCGCAAAATATTATTTGCATTTTCTTTCATGGGACATCGCTCTCCTTTTTCGACTTGTCTTGTTGGACAAAAGAAAGGTAATTGCTCCCCCCTTTAAACAATTTCTGGATCCATCCTTGGATTGTTTACAACACGAACTGCCTTCTAAGATTGAATTCAAAACATTACTTTGATACCTTCAAGGGGTAGTTTTCATCATCGTCCGCATCGAATCTCTACGTGCATGCTTTATAGGGGACACCTGTCGAAATTGATCTGGTTACGGAACTATGACTATTATACACATTTCTACTATTCCTGCTACGCAATATTACTTCCCAAGT
>BOPP01000178.1:2481922-2521922 GCA_017312745.1 Gryllus bimaculatus | reverse complement strand
CCCATGTTGGAAAACTCAGTAATGGCGTGAAATCTCCCCCTTTCTAAATAAATTCAGATGATGTCCTAAAAATTGACGCGGCAAAGATTCATCCTTAATGCCTCCAGCCCTAAACTATGCTAAACTATATATTTTTGACAAGTGTTGCAGACATGCCATGATATGTATGAAACATCAGACCAGGGGTGAATGCAGTCCAATACTTTTCTGGAGACAACTTTTTCCTAAGAGTCGTCAAATTTGATGTGCTCTCGATTAACCATGTCCATCGATCATATATAATTTCATAGAAGCATGCATTTTTATCACATGATTTTTAATTAGCATTAACTGATCAAAATAAAACCTTTCTTTAATTAATTGAAACATTGCTAATACTCGCGGAAAGTTTTCTGCATTATCAGGAGGGGTGACGTCTGATCATTTGCCTTCCTGTGGCTCACGATGTACGAGTTTATATCGTAGTTTAAGAATTCAAGACTTGCCGGGCTAGATGGAAATGGACAAGAAAATCAGCTAAGAGAAAACATAAATAATGGCGGAGAGTAGAAGAGGCAGGCAAGAGATATAATAAAAGTAGACAATAACAATAATTATAATTATAACTATTATTATTAATATTACTACTATGTAAAGAGGGAATTTAAACAGATAACATTGTAATAAGTCTTAATTTGAGTAATGAAGTTAAAGTTAGTATGAGAATAAATGATAGTAGATTAAATTGGTAAAGTAATAACATTGAATTTGTCATTAGGATTAAGGTGATAGTTGGAACTGATGTATGAGTGATAAAGGAAGAAGGGAGATGGAATGCGTTATTGAGGATGGGGCCAATTAGTCCAATTGTACTCCCGAAAGGGCTTATGTTTAATATAAATTGACTGATTCACAATTTAAAAACTCAATTTTATGCTCTGTCTTATTCTAGAATGAGTTAATCATTTCTTTCTAGTCATGCAAAAGTACAAGATACCATAGAATGTATCTCGTTAAAATTGTGGACGAATTATAATTTCTGGCCGTGCTGAACAGGTTAACAGCACCTCTCACCCAGTACTCCACCACTAGCAATTCCTTGGCAAACCGGTTTCAAAAACAAGAGTTGATGGGGCAGCATCACTACTGTAAAATAAATTGTGAGATAGGGATATCCGTCCAAGCTCACCCGTAGCCCATGTAAGTAAATTATCGGTAGAATGCTCACGGGAGATCTGCATTTATGACGAGTATACTTGTACATATCTAACGTAACATCTAAATTAGATATTCTTCATTCAATATATCGGAACGTGTGCACACACTTCGCGGATAACTCTCATAAACAGCTTAAAGAGGGAAATAAAAACATAATTTAACTATGAACAACTAAAAGAGAGAAAATGTTCTTTCCACAAATAGCTACTGTCTTTATAATGTAATCAAATAGGTTACCAAAAAACCTATTTTGGAACAATATGATTCACCAGCTGAGTTAAAGTATAGTGTGAGAGAAAATAGGAATAATTGAGTCAAAATTTCGAGATACAGCTACACGTATTTCATTGCCATGCTTTTGAGATTAAGCTGTACACGCGCTTTCATAAAAGTTGCAAAGTTCACCAAATCCTATAATTGATTAAATGTAATCCTTTCTGCTGCAAGTAAAATCTCACCTGCAAGACTGTTTAGAAATAATACTGACCATCAACAAAGAAAATTTTTCTGACACGTTATAGCTTCTTGTTGCCTTCGAGACGGAGCTCGACAGGATCATGCTATCGAAAAAAATAGTTGAACAATGCTACATGTTCTCTTATTCTCATTATGGGAGGGAAATATGAAATGACAAATTTAACATTAGTTAATTAGTAGACAAGTAAATTTGAATCATTAAAATGAGGTAAAATATAAAATCTTGTATGTATCACGGGCATTAATAGGTTCTAACGATCTTGGGCGACAAAAAATTCGAGAGGACGAAAACTCTCGGGCTTTTTGTCTCCGTTTGATCATGTAAACCCTTGTAGCGCTCTTTGTGATGAAATAACTATTATTTTATTTATGTTATTTTTCGTTTAGTTAACTAAATATGCACACGAATTCCATAAAAAATCGTTGGTTATCACTGTTTATGGCATGCAAATTAAGTGGTTACGCAATTAAAATTTCACCATGCAAATTAAAAGTCTACAACAGTCAATCAGAAATCAGAGAACTGATCGAAATCGTTTAATTATGTATTTGTAATACTGGCCAAGATATTTCCAGACGGTCATGAAACATGAACAAAAATGTTCATCACAGATTACGTACATCAAAAACATATAATCAACGAACGAATGAAACAAAATTATAAATGAATAATCATTACTACTTCATGTTAATATTTGAAGTACAATAAGTTAAATTAGAAACTATCACCCTACTCATACTTGGCATCAGTCATCCTAACCCAGAAGTCACTTTATATTGCACTGATATGTTTACTTCACATATTTGAACGTGACCAGAGAGAGCAATTGTTTTAGCAAAACTTCTTGTTTGTTTGCAAAATCAAGTAAATTGTATATAATTTAAAATATCGATATTCTCCTTTAGACTTCAACATAAACAAGTATGACCATAAGAATGTTGGTTTGACACTAGCTGACTTATGGAACAACATAAAATATTTAACATAAATAAATGTGCGACAATATTTGGTCTTAGCATGTTACAAATATAAAAATGTAATCATCAGTTGCATTTACCCGCTCTGAAAAGTATATCAGAAAAACGTCTGAATCAGAACCGAATCGTCTTTCTCCTTTCCATCATTAACAGGTGTTGTCCTCTCATACATGCCCTTACTTTTCGTACGAAGTAATGTTTTCATGACTTTGTCATTTTCTTCTAATATTTCAAACATAATTCATTAAATATTTTCCATTTCAAACTTTCCTTATTTCATACAGTATTCTCTAAGTCACTAAGGTGATAATAAATATACATTGCAAGGCCTACTAAAATAGGTTTTGTTCTGAACGATATGACGTCCTCAAATACATACCTCAAATGGTAAAGATTCAATTGAATTTCACAAAATTAAATTATTATTTAATGGAAACGAAAACATATTGTACGTAACACATGGATAAAGCACTCATAATTACACTCATGGTAAATAAGAAAACTCGCTCCTATCATCGCTCGTTTTCATGAACATACCATTCATGCAATTCTACCCCTCTTCATACACTCGTATTGTTAATTATAATAATGCTTTAGTTACTATTTTTATTGTACGGAGGATAAATAGGCTTGTAGGATGCCCGGTAATTCTTTTTCACGATCAATAAAAGTTTTTTGTTCAGTAGACCTTGATCTATTGAGCAAATGCTGGGTTGCTATGCTCCTGGTCAGTAAGTACCTAAGTCTCCCAGAACGTTACTCTAGAAAAAAGGAATACTTTTTCAAGCAATTCAATTTTGAAGTGCCCGTTGATTAAATGGAAGCCCTGTTCATCAGACCTAAAGTTGTTTAGTGACTTTATTAATTTCCGGACAATAATTAATGAACAATTACATTTAAACTAAAAGTTTGTTCATTCGAAAATTTACTACCATTCAGAAAGAAAGTTTTGTAATGTCCCTAAGGAAAGAAAATACCCCTTAAATCCCCTCATCTCGAGTAACCGCTGAGTGTTTCAATGCGCGTGTATATGAAAAGGTGCACGCAAGTTATTTTACTCTTTTTTCTCTCTTCGATTTCCATCTCGTTCGACTGCATTAGGCCGCAGCAGCCGCGAAGACCTCCCTGGACTCGCATCTCGCGCTGCGAAGCGCGCGCGCGGGTGGGGCGGGGAGGGGAGGGCGGAGAGGGGCCCGGCGGCGCGTGCGTAGAAGCGCGTGCCAACAGCCAGCCGCCGCCGCCGCCGTCGTCGCCTTGGAGGATTGAAACCGGGCTGCGCGCGTGCGGCCGGGTACAAGCTGTCGCCCGCGGGAATGCAGCACAAGCCGCCTGCGCCGGGCCCCCCAGGCCGCCCCGCGCCGCACTGCGCGGCCGAGCAAACTGCCGCCGCAACGGCACAGCCGCGTCCGCCGCCGGCCCAGTTCATTCGCAGGACCAGCATTGTACTATTTACACAGAAGAAAAAGAAGGCTAGAAGAAGAAGAAGAAGAAAAAAAAACCACTATTCTTGGATTCAAGTTTGGTACGCCCAAGCGCTTTTATTAACTTACACAATAAGATGAACTTCAAGTTGGTTTTCAGTTACGTACTGGGAAAAAAAAGCCCCCCCCACACACACACACACAGATACACTCTGTTACCTGTTTAAACCGTAAAGCAGCAGCATACTGTACACCCCTTCCGATGTGGACACAGCAGCCTAAGCGCCGATAAGCGGAAGAGCACTTCCCACGCCGACACAGCTTCACGCCACCACCGCACCATCGCCGCCGTTGAAGGGTGAGAATTCAGCGGGGTAGTTATTGCCGATCCTTCGGCGACGACGAACAAAGAAATACAGCAGGTTAAACGACGCAGCGATTGGCCTAGTGGGAAAACCTCCATTTAAACCAATGCTTTGCTACCAGCCGCAGTGTTTGGAAGCACGTTGATGTCTACGTGTGAAAGGTAGAAAATAAATTCCCGCCTTCTCAGAGGTTCTGTGGAGGGAAAAAAACATTGCTGCTCTGACCGGGTACTCCTAGGGTTAGGGACAGGACAGTAGTGGATTTTCGACGTTTTAAACATTAAACCGCAAGGTCAATTTCGGCTACTGCATGGAGAAGTTTAGCTGCCAGCTACTCTGACGGCAGTACTCTGTGGTTTCTCCCATTGAAATCAGGCGTCTGATGGAGCACTACCGTAACAAGCGACCTACAAACAGTGCGCGATCGTTCCTTCCTCTCTCTCTCTCTCTCTCTCTCTCTCTCTCTCTCTCTCTCTCCAACACACACACACACACATACTTGCACGTGCTGCATTACTACACTTGTCGGGAGCTTACAACTTGTCCCAATTGAGGCAATGTCTCACTGGGGGAGTGACCTGGAAAGGAAAATCTTCTGCAAGCCGACGTCGGTGTAGGATCTCATCATTCAGAGAAGAACACCGCTACCTCTAGGCATAATAAACTCTCACTACAATAACGGGACTATAGCAGTTGGCGTGCCCGGTATCGTCGAGGATTCGATCTTTATTTATACGACCTGTCAGAACAGGCCTGGAAAAACAAACGGCCTGAAAAAATTGAATATTGATATTATAATAGCTTGATAAGCTATCAGATTCGTATAAGTCAAATCCCTTTTCATATGTCTCACTGCTTTTTTGGTCCACAGTCTCCGTTCCACAGTATTATAGGAAATTTGTTTGATTTAAACAATGAGATAATAAAAAGCCATTTTCTGAAAAAGTTAATTATTTGGTGTTTAATTACCTTAAATTTTCCCCCATGAATTCGTCCTCGGTTTGAACAAATGTGAACAATACTACCGAGACGAGAAAACATTCATGGCACCAGTAAAAATACAGATCCTGCTTCCCTCGATCTTCTAGGTAGCACGAATGAAATAATGTAAATATTTAACATGCTAAGACGGAAGCAAACTTAATGACCTGAGACTCGCCACTAATAAAAGACTATTATTATTATTATTATTATTATTATTATTATTATTATTATTATTATTATTATTATTATTATTATTATTATTATTATTATTATTAATTATTATTATTATTATTTTATGTTTAGCTTCGCAAAAAATACCAATTTCAAGCGCCAGGATCATCGATACCAAGGGCTCTACCATCACTATCATCACCGCCCGCACCATCTCCATCACTAGCCCACCTCCACTTTCCCTTCCCCTTCCCTCTTGTACTTTCCGCACCACCACAGTCATTAACATCATCAGCATTATGTGTGTTGCCAGTACTACTATATATAATAACTATTACCAGAAGACGCAGACCCATCACAAGCTTCATCTCCACTACGTTCATGTCACGACCAACCTCGTCATCAGTCTTGTCCTCCATCGCCCGTGTTATCGTTTCATCGCCGAGGCGGCTGCCAAAGCTGCCGAGCTACAGTCACTATCCCCGCGGCTGACTCCTCCGTCAGCGCCGCCCAGAGCCCTATAATTTACGCTAATGCTCATAATTTGCATCGAAATGACTTGCCCGTATGATACATTGACTCTGTTCATGCGCTGGAAGATGCGCCAGGAAGTTTTTTTTTACTTGTTTGCTGCACCACAGGGAGGGCATAGAAAAAAACGGTTAGCTTTCACGGCCGTAAATAATGAAAGTTGTTTTTTCATTAGAAGAGGATTACTTATATGCACATAATGACACTAGAATTTTACAAATTTAGAAATAATTAATTTTAAATGAAGCCCAACTTATATTCATTTCGATCATCTTAATTTTACAGGTGTTATTTTAGGCAGGATATTTGTGCACCTATGTTTTTATGGTGACATGTATTCAAACACTAACGGATATAATTATTTTCAAAATTTTCAATTTATCAAGTTATTGGGTCTTAGGTTTCTCACAGCGCCTCGTGTACTTTTTTCAAAAAATCACAAAAATCTATTTAGTGCAAACAACATACTGAATTGAATATTTCAGTGTAAGTTCTTGAGTTGATTAACATTACTGTCCTAATTTTCCATAAATTCGTTTCTGATATTAAAATACTGATGTCTACACAGTCAAAGAGAGTTTCGTAACTTTCTCAGTTATTTCCCTCTCTTAATTCCCTCATCTAATTCCCTCCGTAAGGAAAAATGTATCATAATTCAACTGTGTTCATATTTCCCTCGAAAACACGGTCCTCTCGATCCAAGTAAGTTACGCAGCGCACTCCACGATAGTTACACACCCGTACTTGTTTTTGAGTCTAAAAATGTTCTATTGGTACCATATATCGTGTATCTCGTCAAACAGTGACACCCTTCGCGACGAAGCCATAATCTCAATCACTTTTCAAGGATTCTCATGAATATCCGCAAGGTAACCAAAACACGAACCGTTCCCATGTTTCCTATTAAAGCTGTCATCCGTAGACGACAATGTGGGCTTAAGAATGGGCGACTACGCAAAGCAGTGGATATTTACTGTTTCACATCTCGTGACTTCTGTCCCGCAAGGGAGTATGCCCACGTAGGTGCCCGCGAGCGTTGGCTGCTTCAGTAAATTAAGCCACCGCTGTTTCCCACTTACCCAGCCTCGATGTCCTGATAAGAACACTTAAAGTTCCAAACAAAGAAAATGTGTTGTTCATAAGTTGTTATATACAAATCAATTGGCAACATTACCTGCTTCGCTTTCGCGGATATCTTGTTCCGTTTTCGAGAAGCAGCAAATACCTTTTTCCAAGGTTTCGCCAATCTCCTAACCTCTTGAAGGCACTACTATTTGGGTATTTAAACCAGAATATCGCTTAAAAGATCTCCTACATTCCTACCTACATTCAGGCATCTGTTTCTTACGAACTCGAGCCAGTCTCCCCCTAAATCATCTTGCGTCCATAGTAACCGACGCTACTTAACCTCAATTGTCTCTTTCTTAGGGGTTGATACACTCGTACCACGTTTCATATTTACTTTTCCTAACTAATACAAGCACCTTGATGAAGGTTGTTCTTAAATTAATAATCATTCAAAACATGATAGTGGGATCGTTTGTGCCCTAGCGACCGCGGCTTCTAATGTCGACTGTCATTTAGCATAAAAATGAGTTGTTTTATTGAATATTTCAATAGGGGAAGGGCCACTCCTCGCTCCCTGTAACTGTCTACTTGGCCCCGTGACTGCTAGACAGCTTTGGCGCAAGAAGACCGTTAGCTTCCGCAAGGTCCCGGAATCATTCGAAGACGGCGCAGCTGGCGACACCTTTGGCCGGGTGCACGCGTCCGAAGATGAGTACTCTCACTCACACACAAGGTGACAACTGCGGCGGCGGCGGCGGCGGACGCTCCACTTTCGAGCGGCATGGGGGGGAGGGGGTAACGGTACCGGAAATGGCCCGGCGGAAGCGGATCGGCGCCATCTGAGCGGCGGCGGAAGCGCGAGACGATGGGTGCGCCACGCGCCCGCCGCCCGCGGCCTCCCCGGGGCCAGAAGGGCCGCAAGGAGCGCACGACCTCGCTCTGCCTCCGATTCGGGAGGAGGCCGCGCGGCTGGCGGAGCAGTGGCGGCTCGGGCTTCCCATAATTCCGAGGGCTGCGTTCAAACACTTGTCGTGCTAAAACAGTGCGTACATTTACGCCCGTATTTTCACGCAATTATGTGCTGTATTAGCACCACTAGTTTCTTGAAGAGATAAGGAGCCGAAACGAACTGATCTTAAATATACTGAATTACTCCTTTTCCTTCTCATTCTCAACCACTCGCACGCAAACTGACATCCGTGTTAAAATAAAATATTCTCACCGCGACAAATAAACTCATAAAGCAAAGTAATGACAAAAAACTGCACTGCGGACTGCATCCCCGGGCGGCCAGTAGCGACGTGTAGAAACAGCAGGGGAAGAGGGGCAGAGGGGAATTGGAATCGGTATTCATTTATTTATTTACGCCAAAAACAATAAAAAACTGTATGTGACGATCTATGAGGGGAAGTTAATTTGAAGTTACATTTATGTCCAGAAGCAAAAGAAGGGCCATCTCAGCATTTGATCGAGGATCAGGGAAACTGGACGAAAACCTGATCGAGATGATCATTGACCCAGAAGCTGAAGTACAATACTTGTCACAGGTTCTTTACAATGTTACAAACCAAGTAGTATAAAATACATTAAATGTCATTGTTAAAATTCTCATTACTTTCCTTTTGGATGCTCGGTATAGTCTTTAATTGTAGAAACAGTTGTGCAGCAGAAAATAGCAGAAAATATTTTACTTGAGACTAAAACTTTAATCGTTTAATGTCATCTGGCAAGGTGTTGTAAAATAATGTACATGTATTGTGGGTGAATTTTTTGTAGTGAGCTCTAGATACAGTCACCTGATGAATACGATTACAACGTCGAGTGTTGTAGTTATACACAACGGCGTTTGCTGAACATATATTCCCGTCCTTAAGTAAGTCATTTTTGACAAAAACCACTTTGCTGGGAGGGTGGCCACGTTGCCCTGGCAGTCCACGGGGGTAGGAGCTGCTTTAGGTTCTCGCCAGCCAAGTGGAGAGTCAGGAACAGCACGGAATTAAATGGGAGACTACATTAAAGAATTTTATTATTTCCTTCATGATTGATGACTGATTGATGAATAAATGATGAATGATTACTGAATAAAATACCTGGGGGAGCTACAGTCCCCATGAGCTGCCACTAGTGTGGACTGAGTGTAGGCTGTGCTACTGCTTCCAGACTCGGAAAAGTTAACCCTGGGTTCTTTTATTTATTTTTTTCCTATGAACTTTTCCTGTTCCAATATCCAGAGTCCAATAGGGTGTGTCTCGATAGGCTCTAATGCATTTGCGTGCTTCTGGGACCTGAGGTGGTCAGAATGCAAGGCATTCCGCAGCATACGAAATAGATGGAAGACTCGGAGTATATTCACAGTGAATAGTGATTGTATTGTTACAGAATGTGTAAACCTCCCTTATTTCATTAGTCTTCGAGACTTAATACTGAACGAAAATCTTTGGGGTTTTCAACTTTCCATATAGTGAATATGTAGAACTTTTCCACAGCCACAGAACACATTTACATCCCAGACACATCTAATTTTCGGCGTGCAAAGTCGCTGCTTGAAATTTTACGATATTTCCAAGAATATTTTTCAACTACATTGATTCTCAGGCTTGGATGTTTTTTGCATATCTGCATTCATATTGCAGATCTTTAAATAATGTCATACACTTTTTAAACATCAGAGTAATTTTTGACCAATAGCACTAGGAGGAGGAAAAGGTTAGGTGTGTTGCGCATTCCCACTAGTTTATTTTCATTTCTCGGAGAGTGCAAAGTACGATCATAACCATGGCCGGAACCGATTGTTGTTGAACTCTCTGCCTACCGTTCAGCCGCTAGCGTTTCTCGTAGACATACATTCATTTTTGCCGTTAAGCAGTTTTTTGTAATGAAGAACCCAGAAAACGTGGATTCCGATCACATATGGTGTTAGAAGAAGTTTTATATTATATTTAGGGACAAGAATTCTTTACATTTTTTGAGACCTCGGATACACAAAATAATTTTTCTTTCAAAATATCGCATTTTTTGCTGCAGAATTACAATATTGTTTCTATACTAAGTAAGTAGAATACAAGAAAGTATGTAGATCGAGAGGAGAGGAGGAGATTTTCCCGGAACTTCTCCAGAGAGATTCCGCCCCTTTGTGAAATGTCAGTCCTGAAAGGCAAAAACGAATTCATGTGAAAACGAAAAATATGTGAGAACTGATACTTGACTGAACAAACGGTCTTTTGGGGGAGACTGTAGTCCGTACGGACGAGTGAGTTTTCTCGCTAATCTTTGATAGGGGAGCGGTTGGTAGAGACGAAAGGTCGTTGGGCTGCGTGGTGTTTGGAGAAAGTGGTCCTTGGGGCGAATAGTTGTAGAGGTGAGACAACGTCGCAACATCCTCTGGAGTGAAGTTTGAATTCTGAACAAGATCTAGAAAAAAGCTCTCTCGCTGCGCTTTCGATATTTACTGAGAGAAACCAACATATTATTGTACGAGTAGTCAGTCGTAGTATTCATTAATAGTTGTAATAAGCATACTGCCAAAAACAAACACGAAAAAGAAAATATGGATGTTCATTTCATAGTGGTTCATCCTACAATGAACTAAACTTCCATGCTGAAGACCAAGAAGAGATAGTGAAATTCATTCACGTAGACGGGTGAAAAATACAATGCCAAAATTCGCGAATAGGAGCAACGGTGAGAAGTATGTCATAGGTAAAGAACATAACAAATAAAAAGAGTATTTCAGCTTTACAAATCATGTATCACCTTAGCACAATCAAAACAGCAGTATTTCCTAGCTGCAGGCTTATTTAGTTCCATAAAATAGTAAAAACAGGACATACTTAAGTGCTTTAACAATTAGTGAAAGACATTATTGAATAATTTATAAGGCATTATGAAATGAACAAGATTGTGAATTGTCTGCTAGTGGTTACCTCAGGCTTTCTGTGTATAAAAAACAATTTGGTTCTGAAAATAGCCAATAATTTGAATGTAAGAGAATGGAAATGAAAAAAAGTTCAGGGTTTTTTTAACTTATCTATTCTTTATTTTTCCCCGTTTCATCGTAGCTCATTGCTGGTTGTTAACATCTTAATTAATACAAGTGAAACCTGTGACGGATAGATACTTGTTTTGTAAGTTTTGATTGTAATGCACTTTAGGCTAATACCTGACATCCTGCTTTCAGTACTCGATTGCATTTAATAAACCATAATCTAACCTCACGCAATGAAAACACGAGAGCGGGAGGTTTATCCCACGTGGTGCCGCCTCCCTTTGACTCGCCGCTGTCGCCGGGCGGATGAGCGGGGAGCAGGGCGCGCAAGCGTGGCTCACGGGCGACCGCTCCTGCTCCTCGATCGCGGGCCGCCCGCGCCCAGCACCCGGCCTCGTCGGGCACCCAGCCGCGCAGAGCCTCCGCCCGGGCGTCCTACGGTTCCAGTCCCGACGGTGGCAGACTACTTGGTCCCAATCAACCGCAGGACGGAGGAGAATTGTAGCGACCGGCTGCTTTGATCGGCAGTCTTCCGTGGTTGATACGGTCAACACTAGGAGAATGCTTGAGCAGTACCCTGACAAATGGGCCACGTACCGCACGGGGTCTTTCCTTCCTCTTTCGTGTTCTATCTTCAAACCATACATACACTTACGCACTACACTACCGCTCATGCCGAGAGACCGATCGGGAGCTTAGAGCTTCTCCGGTGGGAGATACCTGAACGGAGAAATCCCCGCTAGCTGAGTAGGTCTTAGCCGGATCTCGCTATCCAGCGGGAGAGGTTCACATGCACTACGTCATTTACGGGGCTAATGACTTGAGCAGTTGATGCTCCCGATGGTAAAATTAAATCATTAAAATATTTGAATGATATTGATAACACGATGAGGAAAATAAATACTATTGTGTAGCAAAGTAAAAAAAAAATAAAGTGCAGTTCGAAAACAATAGAGCCGATTCCTACAATTTCTGGTAGGCCTACTGCCAGAAAAGTGGCAAAAAACGCTCTACAACCCAGGTTCAGTAATGTTTGGTTTATTATACAGGTGAACCATTATAGGCCAGGTCACCTTACGGATTTAAACAAGAAAATGATTTTGAAGATGAATTTTTTCTGGCGGAAACAAATGTATTACTATTTTTTAAAACAATTAAAATACACCATTTTTATAAATAATGCCTTCAAAAAATGAAGTTGGTGTTCTTTGAAATGCTGCCACAAATCTTATCCCTACAACTAGCTGAGCTTTTGAGCATCGTTTGGTGAAAATGCCATCTTTACATTTTGGTAGCATATTCGGGATGGGCGCTTTTTGGAAAGGAAAGTAAATACCGTGCAAAAATATTTTAATAATTATGCAGAATTCAGCAATTTCCTTTTGAAAACTTTAAGATCTTAGATTCATTTGGACTCTTCTTTCCTAAGGGAACCTAAGGGATATTAATAATAATAATAATAATAATAATAATAATAATAATAATAAACCATATGACTTTGATAAATGTGATTTGGTTCTGTATAACCTGTGTATTTATCTTTATGAGAAAAGAAAATAAATGTTAATAATCATTATTATTATTATTATTATTAATATAATATATTATTATTATTAATATAATATATTATTATTATTAATATAATATATTATTATTAATATAATATATTATTATTATTATTATTATGAAAAGACAGTTTGTAATACTTCTTTGAAGGTGAAAGTGAATTCAGACTCTTTTTATCATGCATTACCGAAGAACAGGAAATGCACATGTCATTGAGGCATCGTGCTTCCGCAACGGCCAGGGACGAGGAGAGTCTGCTGACACGGTGTCCCAGGCAGGTGCCACCACCTCGGACTTTCCTTCTTCGAACTTGGGTGGCTGAACACTTAAGTAAGGGATTCCCAACATTTTAAGTCCATCGAATCCTTTTAAAAGATTGATTTAATTCTTCGACCTTCAATATTTTTCTGCAATATACCGCGTACAATATAGTTCATAGTTATAACAAAAACAGTTGCATATTAATAACTTAGAAATAGTAATTAGGGAAAGAATATGCATTCACGTTTTATAAAAAATATTTATTAGATAAAACAAATGGATACAAATTGCATAAAAGTTTGATTTTCATTAATTTTCATAAAGTGACTGGGAAATAACGCAGAAAACAGAAGTTTCGCGCATTTCAAATAGACTTCTACGTCTATGCACTTATACACACATTACACTTTTGTTGATGGAGCACTTACGCAAACAAACAGATTAACCAAATTATAGTGTGCATGAATGTATGTATTTTTTTATTAATGCCTTCCTTTCTCACCCATAAGCCCTTCGATGTAGTACTTTTTTTCTCTTCAGCACGCAAAGCAAAGACATTCCATTTTCTTTTAGAAAAGTTATATGTTCTCCGTTTGTTTTATAACGAACTTTTTTTTAATTCTCTGTTACACCCGACCGTGTAATTGTAAATGAAAAGTTTCCAGTGCATTCAGTGCCTGCACTTGGCATGAAAATTTGCTTTTGTTATAATGCTCAAAAGAGTTAAACGACTCTCCTCCTGGTTCACACTGTCAGCTTATTACTGCCTTTATGCAGGTGATTACTATATTTGTGAAGCATAATACAAAATAAAGTATCATTTCGTCCGTACATTTGAAAGAAATCAAAAAGGTAAAAAAAAAAAATTATTTTCATTTCCAAATAGGAAAGTAATCTTGAGAACCATTCTGAATTTTCCAGCCAGTATACCGATAAGTCAGCACAGCTGTATTTGAGAAGAAAGTGTGAACTGTATGAAGCATATTTTGCATAGCGCCCACTGACATATATGAGTATGTTCTGATTTACTTATCTAAATAGATTCACACACAAAAAGCAAACAGTATCTGCAGTTGTGCGTTCCCATTACTTTTAACGCTTAGTTTGCGAAGGATACCTATTGAACTATATCCACAGTGCGTAAGAAAAGTGACACATCAAGAATTTTGTAGAACGGCTTTTATTATCTGTCATTTATTTCGCGATCAAAAAGTTTTTAACCGTACATTCCAGATGACTTGTGATCTATCTTTCTGATTATTTTCAAAACATACCCCTTCACCTAGTTTAATAATTAACAATTGTTTTTAGATGTGTCACTTTTCTTGTACGGCGACAATATTTCCCAAATATGCTTGTGTAACATTTCATTATAAATCATTCTCAAACGAATTATAAGATTTTTTAATTCCATACAATTTGGTAATGTCGATCGTGTGATATTAATCATCGACTATTATTGTGTTTTGTGTCTCTTGTATAGTAACACAATTTCCACTCTTTCAGCGACATAGTTTTCAAAAAAGCGCGTGTAAAACATTAAATAAATGCACATAGCGTCTTATGACGTAAATAAATGTCTTAACTTTTAATGAATACGTCTATCTGCTGAAGTATGAAATTTTCCAGCACATGAACCGCGACATTCAACCAAACAGTTTGGTCGCAGGACTGAGGAGCCAAGATGACAATTTCACATTGACACCTCCGCTACAGAACAGATAGCGCCGGTAGCAAAGGAATTCCCACTGAACACGTGCGGCAGAGTCCACAGCGGGCAACAGCAGCGACAGATTAACAAGTCACTCAGCGCGATACATAATGTTTGTTTTCCCCTCCCCAACGACCCTGACGCGCCTACCGGGTTACTTCTTTCCCCGGCGCGCGCGTAAACAAAGCCAGGGGCACATCCGTGACCAAGGCAACGGCCCGGCCGTCCCGCGTTAATTAGCCCTTTAGCGCAGGCCGCTGCCTCGCTTAACGTGCGCCCAGGGCTCGTCCACGGCGCCGGGCGGCGGCGGCGGCGGGCGGCGCGCTTTGAGGCGGCGGAGGCGCTCGAGGTATGCGCGCGGCCTCGCGCGCCGCCACTTAACGTAACGGGGCCGCCAGCAGGCGCCGCGCCGCGCTTAAGACTCGACAGAGCGCAATGGGCCAGGGGAGGAAGGCAGAGGGGGAGATGTCACTGCCTAGGCTCTATTTTTTTTAAATTCATTTTCTTTTGCCTTTTCCCCTTCTTCTCATCCCTCCTCTGCTCCTTCTCCTTCATCCTCTTATATTCATTAATCTTGTTTTCGTCGCCGTCGCTTAAGATCCGAGAGAGATCGATAGTCCAGGGCCAAGTCTAAGTCCCAGTCCAAGACGGCAGAGGTGTTGATGACAGGGGAAGGTGCACTGCCTAGCGCTCTCCTCTGCTCTCCATTTTCTTTCTATTCCTTTTCTTTCGCCTTTTCCCCTTCTCATCCATCCTCTGCTCCTCCTTCTCCTCCGTCCTCTTCTATTCACTAATCCTTTCAATTTCGCCATCGTCATCCAAGAGAGCGCAATGGCCAAGAGGAGAAAGGCAGAGAGGTACCTGTGAGGGGAAAGGGCCAGAGCTCTCCTCTCCTTCGTCTTTTCTATGTTTTTATTCCTTTTCTTTCAACTTTCCCCATTCTCCTTCACACCTCATTCTTTCCCATTCTTCTCACCCTTGTATTCCTTCTCCCCCCTACTCTCCTGTTCTTTTGCATTCTTATATTCCTTACTTCCTTTCTTTCTTCTTCCTTTTTCTTTTTCTTCTTCTTCTTCTTCTTCTTCTTCTTCTTCTTCTTCGTCTTCTTCTTCATTTAGCGCCATATCCGATGCGATACGTAGACAATCCAATAGAAGTAAACACTAATAAAGAAAAACTAGCTCATTGTGGAAACTCAAGGAATCTGTATTTTTCCGCATTAGACAACATACCGTAGAATTTCCAGAAGAAAATTCTACTTATTACATTGTAATACTGTAGAATTTGTGTTTGTCAGCGGACATGTTCGGACAGCGGTTCATGTTGACAGTGTACAGATTTCCTGAATACACACGTTCTGCATTGAGCAAGTTTTAATGCACTTCCCTTTGCTATGTAATTGTGAAATGCCTGGGAGGGTGCAGATGAATTATGGAATACATGGTGCTTTGCCGCTGCCTTCCAAGTCAAGAAAACGAGAGGAAACCATCCATGTCATACGCGGTTCAAGCTCTTTCACAACGTAGAACGTCCAGCGTAGCACTTCAGTCCCTTAATGCATTTGAGTCAATTTATCCCTTCTCACTTTTATAGTTCCACGTAGTTTAAGAACGGGGCCTTAGTTCATGAGTCAAACCGCGATTACGATCATGGGGCTTTCAGATCATGATCAAAACCTTTAGACCATCTGGACTTTGACTCACGTTGCACCCGCAATCTCACCCCCCCCCCTGCAGCAGTCACATTCATTAACCTCCCCGCTGCTAGCGCCTCCCGTTATTTTGCTTTTTAATAGGGTGCGCTCAGGGCACAAGCACAAGTTTTATTTACATCACTGAAGAGGATAGGAGACCCACGCAGGACAGGTGTAACCAGGGAGAGATAAGGACCACTCTATCTTTTCCGAGAACAATATCATCCGTAAATATTTATTTGTACTAGGAAATACATTAAACATTTCCAGTAGTGGTCCTACGCGCTTTGTCAATGTTAAACGGAGAGCTAAAATGGCCTGAGTTCTTCGCCGACTGCTAGCCACAAGGGAAGATCTCATGACAAAAGGACTTTGCTCTTGATAGAATCGGCCCAATCATTTTTTGTTTTTCTTTTACTAGATAAGATTTTATATCAAGTATTTTTTCACAACTACATGTCTATAATCGTAAGTTCTGCATTGAAAGTTTCGAAGAATTAGCGCAAAGTTATCGATAGATGGATTTATATATCTTTACAAATTTCTTAATTTATGAATGTGGTACTCTTATACTGGTGATTTTTTTGTTACAATTCTGACGTTCCCTAAGCGTTCCCTACTAATCCAATTTACTATGGAAACGACAGTGCTGATTCTGAGAAGCAAATTTTTAACTTTAATGGGCTATTTCACCCTATGTAATTTTAAATTGCTGATGTCAGTTTGTTGCATTACTGTTACTTTGTTACTGTCTAATCTTTAAGTAAGGGCTGTTGGCTGACGTTGGCTGGAAGGCTGTTCAGTTTGAAAGTAATGTTTAGCGTTAGTAATGAAAATACAACAGAAACTGATTGCCAGAACGGTAATATAGAACAAAACCTGTTATCCTGTCTGAATATGTTTTGTTTGAATCTGGAAATTTCACAATCTTGTCCAGAAAGTCACAAGTATTATTTCATAAAATATACTTCAACTATTTTTATTCTAAAAAATTAATAAACCTTCTTCACGACTTTTGACTTTAATGTCAAATGACTTTAATGTCACTTCTTTGACTTTAATGTCAAATGTGTTGTAGTAGCAAACTGTCATTTTACAAATAAGGCCATTTCTTGGTAAAATTATATTTCTAAATGACTTATAATCTACCTATATTGAGAAAACATACACTCTATGAAACTCAGAGACTCTATGAAAACGTCGAACATATTTATTTTATGTAACTGTTTGGTTAAATTTACAATGTCAACATGTGCAACATAACCAATTTCCCTACAAAAATCTTGTATCACACCTCATCCACGAATTAAGAGGTTTCGTAGACCAGCTCTATACCCTTTTAAGAAGAAGATTCATTAACAATTCTGCTTCTGCTAATCTTTGGAATCCAGAACAAGGCAGTTTCTCTTTATTCCTCGTGCGTCGCAGCATAGCAACTGGCGGTTGTGGCGAGGTTCCCGCATAGAATGTCGACCTCGGGGATTCCCCGAAGGCCTGTGGTTTCACCTTCGACCGCGCTGGCGCGAGTGTCGCGGGCGCGTGGCGTTCGGGGACCGCACGCCGATTCGTGGGCCCGGCGTTCTCGGAAGCAGTCGGGCCGCGCGCGCCTTGCAGCTTTCGCTGGGACGCGAATGGAACTTCTTCTCTAAGGAAGGGAGCTGCTCATCTGCTTCCACGACATACAGCAGCGAAAGTGGCGTAGCCTGAGTTTGGGATCTGGGCTATCTCATTGTGGATGCGATGTAATGAGAGAGAGGGGGGAGAGGGGGAGAGGGAGAGAGAGGGAGAGAAAGAGGGAGAGAGGGAGAGAGGGGGAGAGGGAGAGAGGGAGGGAGAAAGAGGGAGAGAAAGGCGGAGAGAGGGAGGGAGAGAGGGAGGGAAACGGAGAGGGAGAGAGGGGGGAGAGGGAGAGAGAGGGAGAGAGAGAGAGTGATCCTATTTCTAGATTTTAATTAAAATTTTTCCTGGGTCTTTTTTTCAGCCGACAGCCGGCTAGCCTTTACGTCCCAAAGGGGACGCATATTTGACCATACGCTAGACAATAACAGACTTGCGGCCTCCTCTGATATGGGGCTAGAAGAACGCGAGGCCCTCCCCGACAACACATACTCGTACATGAGAGACGAGGGACCAATAACCATGCCCAATGCGGGAATCGAGCCCATGACCTTCGGACCGAAGCGCTGAGTGGGTACACGCTCTTAGCCCCACGTCGGCCATCCATGTAAACGATTTTAATTAATAATTATGATAAATGATAAAAGGTTAATGAAGTTTATAAATCAATTATGATTTATTTTTATATATTTTGTTCTCTTCTTGCTATCATTGAATCTTCGCAGCGTACTAGCTGGCCCATAATCTATTTCACTAGAGATACGATGATCAATATCCATTGATGTGTTTAATCATTTTTGAAGTTTTTTTAATGTGCTGTCCTTGCTTGTTTAGTTATGCTGACTGCAGTGATCTACAACATTAATATTGTGCGTTTTGCAAAAGAAATATTGCTCACGTAATATAACATAATTCACTGTAATTATATATTCAGCAAACCCTTGATAGCCGAGACAAATTTGACCAAAAAATGGTGATCAAGTGAAATAAATCCGGGTGTTTTGAAATTTATCCCTTGGTACAAAGAGTACATCACATTAAACATTCTGAAGTGTGGAAGGTAAGCGGGGGTTTGCTTAATAAATACGCTGGGAATTATGAACTTGCGAACACACATAACATGATTCCGTTGTGTTTCATTCTCTTCCCAAGAATTCGACAGCTCCCGTGCGTTGTGCCTATTTTATTGTTTGTAATTTGGGCTGAGTATTTCACAGTCGCTTCATAATGACGGAGAGGTTAATTTGTTGGCTTTGTCTATTTGAGCAACCGGCTAACACCTGGGGAATGGAGTTGGATACGACGCATCGATAAACTGCTAGAACCCCTTGAGATAAAAAGGCACCTACTGATTCTGACACAAGACAATTTTTGAAAGTGTACTGCTTAATGTAGGGTGCGGATGTCGTAAGACCACTATAAAATGCACTCTCTTTTTCGGTATGTGATAATTGTCAGGGAACTTGAAGTATTGGCTCACGATCAGAAGATAAACTGATATGCACAGAGATCAGGAACTTTTGACTACACAGTTTTTTTAACATAAATGAATAATGAGACGTATTTTTCTTTAAATTATTGATGTTTTTCCAATGAATGGATAATTTAAAAAAATACCATTAAACAACTCCCCCGCTCGGCTCATCTTCCAGGATTTTCCGTTTAATTTTCAGATTCTTTCATAACTACAGGTACTAATGAACAATAATGACAATTTTCAACATGCAGGATATATTTCATTCCATTTGTCTAATTGCACTGGGCTATAAAAGGTTCGTATCGAACCGGAATAATATAAATGAAAGATAATTAACTAAAGATATAGACACAATAGAAAAATATGACTCTTTAAAACAGCACAGACTGTTTTCAACTGTTGTAAGATTATGTCTGTGGGTCGGAGGTATGGGACACAATGTCCATTTTTGGCTGAAGTGATATTATTGGGACAATCATATGGGGTTCTCGACCTCTACCCACAGGTATACAGAACTATGTCCTACATCAGTAATTGGCGAAGTTACAGCACTTTTAAACAACACCAAGTCCACTTCCAAGTCTTCTCAACTATCTTCAAACTGCTCTCCAGCAAAATTTAGTAAACGCGACATAGTGTCCTATACTTCCGACCCATAGATATCTATCCCTAAAGCCAATGTTGTTAGTTGTATGGTGACATGAACATACCGATAACCCAATGGAATGTGTATACACGTGCACTGTCAGTGTTTATGAAAAACAAGCTCTTTTCTCAATGAAGCCAATTTGCAGCGCAGTCACCGCTGTGTCCTGTCTAAAAACTGATTGCACAGCATGCGACTTTCATTGCGGTGTGAAAGTGTTTTGTCGCTGTTTCCTCATTTTAAAGTGTCTACTTCACCTAATCTCTCAGCGATAACCGGATTTGGTTTTTCTTTGCGTGACTCATCCACTCAATAATTTCACTCATGAGAAGCGATCGTTTCACAGCTGCGATGAGTGATATTGATTAAACGTGTTCTCCTAGAGGTCAATACTAATATATGAATTTAATTTTTTTCTGATTTCCTTTCTTTGCCATGTCTAGAAAAAATAATTCTTTAGAAAATTCCTCAGATTATGAGGAGGACTTATCTTACTAATTATTTTAGGGTCAAATTGGTCGTCGAATATAAATGATTACACACAATTTTTTATTTGTATTGTGTGTATATAAAACTAATATTTCCTGGCGTTAGTCCACAGCCCATTCCTATGAATATGCCATTCATAGGAAACGTGACCACTCTATTGTCAATGAATCCAGACTTTGGGTGTTTGAATATAATCTAACCTCCAAAAATTCATGAATCGGAAATATATATACAGTGAATTAAACCACTTGAACACTGGACACAGATCTAATTTTCAAGGAAATAGAGGGTAAGTTGGTCTTAAGTTGGTAGTTATAGGGTTAAGTTGACAAATTCGTTTGATTTTGGGATCACAACGTCATCGGCTATCAATGGGCGAAGAAAATAGGGCAATTTTCTCTAAGAAGGTATCTTAAACAACCAATCCACGAAAACAAATTATATGTAAGCAATTTTCACACAAATATCTTTGAAAACAAAGACGTAAGGGTTTTCTAAATCATTATAAGAGCATACGAAATTTCTATGAATCTGGACAAACATTTCTTATTTTTGTTCACGACCACCGCTGACAGTTAATATTCTGCAAGATAAATATGGGCATGAATACGGGTCCCCGGACCCCGGGTGCGCCAGCCGTTCCGTGCTGCCAGGTAGAGCTCTTCGCCACTGAAGATGCCTGCCGCAGTTGCAGGCGAAACGTTTGGAGAAGTCTCCTTTGGATTACGGCCTACAAACCCGGAAACATCAAATAATATGGGCACCGGACATGAAAGCTTACATTGTATGTTTATTCTGCAGGATTCTTTATTGTTACGCTTTATGTTCTCACGTCCCAACCAGAATAATCAATACAAAAAAAGCACATCAGTGTGCAGAACACGCATCACACAACAAATCATCACTATCCGAATACGACCGAATACACTATCCGACGCAATAAAACGCCACTTGAGGCGAGTGTTCCGGGAACCGGCCAACGAGCACTTCCAGCGAAGACTCCCGCTCGCCTTCGCGCGGGGGGGGGGCGATAAACAAAGGGCGGGGGGGACGCCGTCCGGGCGCCCCGCGCTCGTCGTCCATCACGCCATGACTCAGGGCGCCCATGCGCCGCTCGCTCGCCTTGCGGCCGCCCGTCCCGGCGGCGAGAAGCGAAACGCGATCTGCACTCGCGGTTGTAATAAACAACGAAAAATAAGTATAACAAATATAACTAACTAGCATCTCCATTTCTCTCCCCTCTTCGGCTCCCCGTCCCCCCAGCAAAACTTAAATAGAGTATTCAAAAAATCTCATCTTTTAGATTACAGTGTGAGAAACGTTTAACTAATTAGTTAATTTAGAAGCCAGTCCAACAAACAGAGACAGCTAAGGCAGTCACTGTAGCAAATTGGTTCAAAAGGTTGGGGAGGAACTTACTTATGTAGTGTCATACTACAGTGCCTGTAGCGGGGAGGTCCTAGGTTCGAGTCCCGACGGTGGCATGATTTTCGGTAGCTGCTGGATAGCTAGGTGGAGTTCAGTCACTGTCTAGCGACCGTATGATCTGATCTGATCCGATCCGTGTTTTCTCCGATAAACGCCAGGCGAATGTCAGAACAGAAAGATAACAAACGAACCACGGGCCGCGCGCGATCTTCCCTTCCTCCCCTTGTCCTATATTCACCCTTTTCACACACTCACATTCACTATACTACCACACATGCAGGCAGGCCGGACGGGAATTTACTCCGCTAGCGGGCGGTAAGTCGGCGTCTCAACCATCTAGCGGGAGAAGATCACCTTCTCCCCCCCCCGAAGAAAACATGTACTACACTTATGGGACTAATGACCTTAGCAGTTAACGCACCCGGAATCACAAATCTGTCAATCATGTAGTATCAGTACTTTTCGTGCATGCGTGCGTCTGTCTGTGTGCCTGGAAAACTCAGTACCAGCTAATGGAAAACATATCTGAAATATAATATCGTATTACGTCAAACGTAAATAATTGAGTCCAGCTTCCTTCGTAATCTTAATTGCAAAGTGTTTAATACATAATGAAAAGAACATACATTAGTTGCTTCTTTTGCTGTAACTGGCATATTCGAGAAAAAATGTATTAGGTTTTAAATATGCCTCTGATCAAGGTTTTACAAATACATGCACATCGACGTATGTATTTATTTGTTCGTTACGTGTAACTATTAACGGGAATTTAATGTTTGTAATCTAGAGTGAAACAAATATTAAGGTGAATATTGTGCATAATTTTAAGTTCTGATGTACTATTACAGTACGCTAACCGCGATCAAATATATTACAATGCAACATTTAATCTTAAACGTGCATTTATAAAACCAATCTGATTAGTGCAACTTAGCAGCACAATTTTTATATAAAAAAAATTAGGAAAGAAGAATTTTACGAAGAAGAATTTTACGAAAAATACGTCTTCACTTAACTAGACAATCATTATTTATTGATATATGTCCTTTTTCTTGTGCACTGACGATGTGTGTGACGACTAGAAAGATCGCATGAAGAATAGTCCCTTGGATTGTCTGCGTTTTCTAGAGGATAGCTTCATGCCATCGTTATCATTAACACGTTAGTTTGATTTGACTGAATCTGTTATTGACCACTCATAAAGATCATTCACATAACCAGTATAAAGAGTAAATGACTTCGTCTCTGGTTGAGAAATAATCCACTCCGTTTGTGCACAGATGAATTAATTCAAGCAACTATTTTTGGCTCTTCTTGAAGGAAGTGTCTTAACTTGAAATCCGCCTTAAATCACCCGTTCTCCAAGTTCCTCGCGGTCGTGCCGCGTTACATAAGGCAAAGCCAGCACTAACGGGCGGGGCACGCGCCGCGGGACTTCCTCGCCTTTCGGATATGAAGTGAGAGGCGGCGTGGCGCGGTGGGGGCGGGCGGGGGGCACCTGGCGGGAGCGATGGTGGGCGGGGCGGGGCGCGCTTGGCTAGGCGGGAAGGGGGTGTCGGGGTGGGCGTTGGGCTGGGCGGAGGTGGGCGGGGACGGGCGGGGCGGAGCGGCAGTGGGTGCAGGCGGTGCAAAGCGAGGGAGGGCGGCTGGAGGGGCGGCGGCGGGCGGGGCGAGGGCAAGCGGCATCGTGCCCCGACTGCTCTTCCCGCCACAGGCACCACAACTCGCGCCTCCCCTCCCCCGCAGGACATGACGAGGCCCGCAAGAATTCGTGTCATCGCGTATGGGGAAAGCTTTCGCCTGACTCACGGATTAATGATATTAGTAATGGGAGAGAGGGGCATTGTTAAGTTGGGGGACACTAAGAAAATATTAAAGATAATTTTTGGAGGAATGATAAATTGAGTGATATATGTTTATTATACATTATTAGGTGATTTGGGTTTGGGGATTCATATTCAACTTAATTTTATATTAAGAGCTTTTATCAAATTAGGATGACAAAACCATAAGTAACACAATGCAATGTCTAGTCTAACTGAAATCTGAAATACAACGGATGTCTTTTAAACGTCCGTAAAGGGATATCCCAATGAAGTTAATGGAGAAGATGTACCGACGGTCTGCATTTTATCTTTTCTGAGAAGAACTCTTTCTTTCTTCGACTGATCCTGAAATGGGCAGAATAACAATAAAGTGACACAGGATTAGAAATAAAACCATAAATTAATTCGGGAATGTCATAATGAAGAATAAAAACGAGTTAAGTTCGATCTAAGTAAAGGGCAACCATTTGTCACCATGTACCAGAAAAATTACTGTAAGATTATAGAAACAACGGAATGAAATGGAAACTACAATTCTAGGAAACTAGAATGAATGTTGAATGTTGTTTGTTTGAATGTGTGCAAATTGAAAAAGATGAGAGGTTAAAACACGTAGTCAATGAAATCCCTTCATATGAAAATCGATAGAATAGAAAATGGCAACGTTCGAGACTAATGAAATATTTATCTCGTGGTGTGTTGTGGCTCGACAGTCGACAGCTTCAAGACACAAATTGAAGAATCATACATTATACAATAAGTCTTATTATTTGACTGTATTTAAAAATAAGCTAGTAAATACGTCGAATAACTGTAAGTGGATAATCTGACCCAAACATATGGGCCTGTGTATGGATTGTCCACATGTCTTATTTTTATAGACCATTGCTGTTCATGGATGGATCTGTGTCGTATAACATAATTCTTAAAAGAGAGAAAGTAAAGCACAGAAATTAAAAGAATGCATTACAGACAATATTATAAAAAAAAATATTTCACATAGTCAAAGAGGGTTTTCAATGAATGAGGAAAAGGAATGAGCCAGCCTGCCCTTTCAAGGTAATGAAGGTAATCCAAGTAATATTCGGTATCAAACGTTCTCGCCTAAAAATATATAGTTAAGGGGACAATATACCATGCGTACGGCCCATGTTAAATTTGCTATGATAGATATACCTTTCATAAAAAATGGATAACTAGAAAATTTTTATATTTCACACTTAAAGATACTTACCTTTCTAATTATTTTCACATTTTTTGGATATATTAAAGAGATAATTAGTTTTTTCAATTATAACATATGCTCTATTGCCAATACTATAAATAATGCATCCCTTAAATTTCAATAAATTATGAATAATAGTTTCTGAGAAAAGGTTCATTAATTACAGAATAAGTACATATCCAGGAAATGCATTTGAAAGAACTCTACACTTGCTGCTGCTCTACTAAAGCACTCCTGCTCCGTATTGTAGATCATCTTCTTCAGCGGAAAAGTCTGATGCCATCAACGTATTATACAAGAGTAAGTTTCATTAAGTCATTAACAACTCACTATGATTTCAAAATTACGAAAAAAATTGCACGTACTTGTATGCCGAGTCAAAACAGTGGCTTATGCCCATTACGACATTTAAGTAAGAATTAAAGGGACATCCAGAGTCCCAGAAGAGAAATGTTGATATGTTTGGAAATAGTAAGGTTTGAACTACTTATTTAACCAAAATACGCAAATCGATAATTTGACACATTTCATGGTACCCTCTCCTCTTAATTATTTTATACTTGTTTGAGACCAAAATACTGCACAGGATTTATTGACAAATTCTGATGTCTCTTGGAATGCTCAAATCGAAAATGACTTCGGTTTTGCTTTAACACTTACAGTTTGTTCGTTGCAAATTAATGTATTCCCTATAAAAGTGATCATGTAGCAACAAACTTGTAGGTTATCGGTAAACCAGCAAATTCACAGTAATGCTGTTATTGTTTTGAGATTAAATCAATTATCGCCTTGAAATCCCCCTTTCTACCTTCTTCTTTATTATCTCGCCTCCAATATTGAGGCCGATAATGTGTGCGATGTTGTGTCAGGTTAAATAATACTACAATAGCATTTTTATTACTTCAGTCTTTCCTTCAGATGTCTTCACGTTAGTACACATACTCCCACATCTTGAATAACAACTACTAGGGATTGTGTCATTCACCGAAATGTTAATGTTTCATTTGTGGAGAATAAGCTACATAAAGGAAATAAGAAGTAGAATTATCTGAAAAAAGTAAAAGTATTTTGTTTACTTTGGTGTGTGAAATTGGGTGATCAAGACAAAAAAATGGGCTCCTCGTAATGTGTGTACAAAATATGAAGAAGAAATTTGTCAGTGGTTTAAACTAAGAACAAATCGTTTAATTTTAGAATTCCTATGATGTGGCGCGAGCAACGAAATTACGACGATGACTGTGACGATCACAGCCGTGCGCAGCCTACAAAAAAAGGAGAGAGGACAGAGTTCTAGATCCCTTTTTCCATCGAACGTTTTATTTACATATGTGATATGCTAGTAAGAAATAAAAAAAACGTACTACAAGGACAGTGAATTTATAACTTTAAAGATAATTACAGTTGCAATATTGTTAATTGTAGTTGATTTTTCGTTTAACCATTTGCAGGGTTATCATACGATTTTGTCACTCACTTTGGAGTGCTTCAGATGACGTGTATCAATTCCCCAAATCATCATCTTAAAAAAAGAAGAGATAGGAAGTGATCATAGTTACAGAAATACTAGTTATCCACCAAGGGCGTTATAAGGTTTATAATGATCGAGGGGCGATAAAATGCCCGAGGGCGTTTGACCCGAGGTTCTTTTGTTGACCCAGATCATTAGAACCAGTTAACCCGTGCTACATACATGATTTTATTTTTTACACAATTTCAATGATTCAGATCGAAATGAACTGGTTGAAATCAAGGCTGTCCGGGTGACACCGCGTTGAAGGCTGATGGGTCGACGTTTCAATCACCATCCCGTGGTCTTCTTCAGAGCTATAGTGCGTCAGGGCTGTAGTTAGTACTACAACACTGAAAAAGACCACAATATGGTGGTTGAAACGTCGGCCCTGATGGGTATATTGGATGGGAGAGCGCGAAACTCCAGACACCCACCAACAAAAACAGACAAGAAGGAGAATGACAGAAGGCAAAAGAGACTCTTAAACAAGTCTACTAGATAAAAATGGTATAAAAGTAATATTTGAGCTGAAAGACAAATTTAAAAAAAAAGGTTATAGTGACTTAACAATTAATATTTTTGCTTCTCATAACCGTGTTCATCACAACTATTCTAAAGCTGCAAACAATTGTACGTGATATACCAAATAATTTCATCACAAGCAAAATCACAGATCAATTGTATCATTGCATGCAGAGTTTCGAAGATTTTTTTTCCAGGCCTGTGTTATCAATAATACCTCCCTATTAGCATCCTTCCTCAGTAGCGCCTTCTAGGAAGAAACACTTTCCCAGAAGCGTTACGAGATCTGCCCATACGTATTGAAATACGCTCATTATAATCACTGTGGAAATCCTGACGTCTCATTTCGCTTTCCCGATGCATAACCTCCTTGGGCACGTGAAGAACCTTCGCTCTCTCTCTCGTACGCGAAACAAACCCCGGGGAAGCCCGACTTCCATTCGCCTGGCGGTCACGCGGTGTTGTGCGGGGCGGGGCGGAGTGCTAGCCTCGCCTGGCGCGCTATTTTAGACGCGTTCCCCGAAACGGCGCGGCAGCGAGAGCGTAGTTAGGTTTTCCCTCGACCGTCGCGATCCGATTGTTACCTCTTTCGCTTCTGGGAGCGCCCCGAGATTACCGGCATCCCATTAGTACTTCGCCGGTACAGATCCAAGCGCTGGAAACGTTTTGCGAGTGTGCGGACGGTTCGCATGAATTTTCGGTCAACGCCAATTTCCATACGAAGGGATTTTTGCGAAGTGTATGTCTATGGCGTTTGAATTCAACTAACTCTCTTCAAAAGGCGACGTCGCTACCCGAATTCGTTTTCTGCGCTCCGGGAAGTCTCGGAGTGCAAGTGAATTCGCGACTCGCGGGTTCCTGGTTGGTGACCGGCTAGAAACCTCGTGTTCTAGCATTTGACACTTGTAGCACTTTTGCATACTCTCTCTGTAGCCCTTTCTGTAGGTCTAAGATAGTTCGAATCACGCCATCAGACTCTTGCGGATTTGAGAAGAGCGACCTCAGCTCTCTTCGGAAACACCAAAGAATAGGCTTAAATGTCTCTCTTCAGGGGAGGATTCGAAAGTAGGTTTTTTCGGTCCCTTGTTGCACCCCTACGTGTACTAACCACAAGGACAATGGCTGAAATGGATCTAAATGCATTGTGGAAAAAGTACGAAGTATACTTGTAAGTCAGTCCAGGCCCGCGACTGATTTCTTGCGACGTGCATTTAATAATGTTGAATATAGCCGAACATTGTACCGTGCCGCACATTGCATTCATCTTTCAGCCAGATGAGCTGTAGTGCCCATTATTAATGAATGGGATGGGCCAGTTTCGGTTAGGGTGTCTTCACCAGCGATTTAATGTGTATGAATGTAACTCCAGTATTGTAAGAATTGATATAAACCTTATAGTCTAAGAGCACGTAAGGAAATTCAAGTGACTTCTCTTATATAGATTTTAAAAGTGAGGCAGTGGGTGTCGAAGGTAACGGATAAACATCGTATGTCAAAGACATGTTTTTTGTTATCATGCACTCAATTGAACTCACAATAGACTAACACTTAAACCATTTGATTACAAGGTGTCATATATCATACACCAATTCCTTTATTTAATTTGTTTTGAATTACGACGTTCAAGTAATTAAGCAGCCTGAGCTTTATGCCGTTGCAGACATTTACAACTGACCGTATAAGTAGCTTCTGAAATATAGGTGTTGTGGTGCGTTATCGTTGGCATTTTTCGTGAAATAATTATAGACGTTGTCATTACCAACAATAGTAGCTACTATTGTTTCACAACGTCTACAACGCCTATAATTATTTCAGCTTCTGAAATTTCTGAAGGGTCTCGCTTCTTGATTTCGTCATTATCACAAAGGCATCGCCCGTTCCTGACCGAAGTGTATTCACCACTTGTGATGGAAACTGAACTTTCAGTGAAAAATGAATATGTATAACAACGATAACATAGTTGAAATGAACACGTTTGTAAGAAATATTTCTTGATGGAAACATTAGATGAACTACCCCCTGATTAAATGATGTAGCTGCTATAACGTCAGGTGTGTAGCAGCTCCAGCTGTGCCCGTGATCATGTTTGAGGGAGAGGGGAGTGTAAGGAGGAGAAGCGATGCAAACATGAATGTCATCTCCGAAGTTGGTGGGTCATTTACAGCTAAGTTCAAAGGTTTTACCTTTTTTATAGAAAAAGTTATTATTAATTAAAAATATTGTAGAAAAAATTCCTAATTGTAAACAGATACTACAAGATAGCTCCAATAATGGAATGTAATTTTTTTCATGTGAAGGGCATTCATGGATTTTTCCTGCATTATTTCCATACAAACTTTCTCTAGTTGGCGGAATGACAAAACAATAGGAACTACACCTGCTTCTAGCACAAGTTAGCCTATTTACAAGAAATGAATGCGAATCGTTTCTACAAGCTAGTCACCAACCTCTCCCGCAAATAGTTAAGAATCCATAAGTACCAAGATAATTAATCTTCATGGAAATATAATAGCGCAGGATATGAGAGTGTAGGAGCAGACCTTTGGTATCTCTGCATACCTGGGTTTAATCCACGGTAGATCCAAGTTCAATTTGTGATCAAATTGGGTTTCGCCATGTTTTCTCGGGGTTATCCCTTTCATTCTTTTCTTTCGACCACTGTTCTATCATCTTTTATTTTGTATCATCGTTACTCATCATCCGACCATCCTTATCTGGTATGGTCTAAAACGCTAGGTTTGAGGATCATAATGAAGAAGCTGAAAATACATCGTGGGTAATTGAAAATTGGAAAAACTTTCTGCACTTTCTTACTTTCTCGTCCTTACAAAAGCAAGAAGAATCAGTGAATTTTCTACAGAAAAACTCGTATTGTTGGACATTGGTAACGAAAATGTTCCTATGAGTAGTAAATTACACCGACTATTCCACTCGTGAAATTAAAATTAATAGTGTTTAACTATACATTCAAAATGCCTCAATCAGGACGGTGTATCTCAAAATGTGTATCGCTTTTTCTATCCTATGTTTCTTACCGCCCCTACCTGCTGGCCAAGCAGAATTGTGACTCATCTATCTCTCAGCCTCATTCAGCAAAAGATCATTCTTACGGCAAATACTTTATTTTCTTTTCTAGTTCCAAAAATAACTATTTCATCCAAAATGTAGCTAAATCTATGAAAAACAACCCATCACAGAATGAGACGGTCATAAAGAAATCTGAAGAAAACAAAAGTCAGACATTAAGAAAGCTTGAAGAAAATTGAACTTATTATAAACGGTTTTTTCTTGTTTTTTAGACAAATCTATCATTGATAATGCAACAGACGTTTGCCAATTGGTCTCCTTAATTTTGAATGTTTGTTACTTTCTTCTTGATTAATCAATTTTGGTCTCAAATTCTCTTGCAGATGAATTTTTAAAGTAACTTGTCAGAAACATCAACCCGCAACCAGCGTGTGTTGATATAGTAAGGACCTAATCCTCACGAACAGAAAGAGGATGTTTGAAATTTCACATCTTCTTGAACTGTTAAAACAATTCGCAAATTCACTCAAATTCCGACCAGCAGAACTATACGCAAAGCATTTATTTATTGCTCTCCTGAGATAGTAAATGTAGTATGTTACACGATCAACAGCAGTATTCTGATGTCCATGCGTGGAAACAACCCAAATTCTCCCGGAGGGCCTCTGAAGTGTCCTGTGTTGCCCGGTTGTTCCCTTTGTTCGGCTCCGCTTGCAAACATGCGCCACATGCCATATCGCGTCTTATTAATATTTGGCGAGTGCTGCGACGCCAAGGGGAGCCTTTGTGCCTGCGGCGAGGCGCAGAGGCGCAGAGGGCGACGCCGCGCATGGCCAACGGGCGCACCTGAGCGCTTCCCCAATACGGCGCAGCGCGCTCCCCGCACGCCCCACGGCGCTTCCTTAGCGGCGACGGGTCCCGCTATTGTATGGGCACCGCACTGCCTGCGGGCGACGCTGTGCGCGCGGCTTGTGAGGGCATTCCAAGGCCCTGGCGGCGCATCTCGGGGCTTATTCACCGGCCGCCCCGCCCCCGCCACCCGCCGGCGCGAGCCCGCCTCTGAATCACGCCCCGCGTGAATCATGTCACGCAACGCGCGCCGGCGCTCTCTGCCGCGTCTTCTGCTTCTCTTGCGGCCGCCGGCTGAAATGTGTAGGTGGCAACATGCCTTCTCTGAAACGTCCTTAAGTGGGAGGTCCTAGGGTGCAACGCCCGTTGGGGGCTGATTTTCGTCCTAATTAGCTGAATTAATCGAATTTAGCCGGATGCGAATGCTACCGGCTCTGATGCTCTGATCGGAATGCTACCGGCTCTGATACCGGCGGATGCTCTGATCGGAAGTTTTCTGTTGTTTCCTGATATTGCAGGCGAACGACCGAGCAGTGCCCTAATAAGCTGGTCATGGATGCAATTTTTCCTTCTTCATCCTTCTCCTACCCTCTCCCGTTGTCCTTCATCCCTATCCTCTCCCCGAACACATTCATGTGCAGGCACTACACCAGCACATATGTCGGGAGACCAGTTCGAAAGTTCATAGCGCGTCCGGGCTAGGAAGATTCAAGGAAGACTATTGCAACCTATTGGTCGGCGCCAGATCTTAGGTTCCAGCGGAGACAAACAGCGCCACTTCTCGGGATAAAACAGACACTTTACTTTCAACTGTGATGAACATAGTAGCTGCCATAACCAGAAACACTCATTCATTCATTCAATTTCTCATTCGCCCTGTTAATGCTGCGCTTTCGTCGACCTTGTTCTGGAGAGAATATGGCTTCAGCAAACCTCATTTAAACGCACACATTTTTATACTTCTTTTAAGTACTAACAATAGGTCTCAAGCCTGAGATTACAGATTTGGATGCTTTCTCACTTCACCCATTCTTTCACTTCTTATTTCCGTTCCTGTTTATTTTATTCGTGTTACCTTAACCTTTTATCACTCATCTTACTTGTTCATTTGCTCGCCTTCCGTACTCTCCTCAATCATCTTTCTTTTGTATTTCTCGTTTATTCAAGAATATTTTTATCAAATTTGTATTTTAGAGTTATTTGATCTTTTGTGGTATCTACTTCCATCGTTTTCTAAAACACAAAATAAGGTGTATCGCATATAACGGCAACTTCATGTTTCTTGCAGTCGTTTCATCGCATCTCTAGTCATTTAGTCTCCTCTTTCGAGCCATCTGAATTTGTTTCAGCGTAAAAAAAGTTGTGTATTACAATTCGTTTCAGAATTATCTAATTTGGCATCATCTACTTATTCTTTCTCTTCTCAAACTTCATAATCGTTATTGTTTTCGTCTCACAAGTGACTTGAGTATCTTCCTCCTGTAATTTTTTTCCTACATTAATTCATCCGCTTCAAAAAAAGTGTTAAAGAACTTTAAAATCAACCTCCCTCATTTTTATTTATTTTTTAATCATGCTATCATCTATTTTCTCGGCTGTCCGTGCACACTCACCGTACATTTTTTCTGTAAATACTTTTAGGAACTTTCCATCGTACTACACATTTTATCTCTCCATTCGCAACATCTTTGTGACCTTCATTTGAAGGAATTTCAAGACGACCGCTTGTACTGTACTTTTCATTATTTTCTTATAAAAGCTCTCTTGTCTCTTACTTCCGCAGGCATTTCTAATGGCCGTATTAGTTTCTGTTTCGTTAGTCACTACTGCTGCGCATAATGACGCCCAACGCCGTTCGTTTCTCCTGCTGCTCCTGCAGTGTTTTGTTCCTCGCATCCTCGCTCATTACGTCGCTCGTTGCGTTTGCATATTCTGGCCGTCCCCGCCGCCGCCGCCGCCGCCGCCGCCTCCCCGACTGCTCGCTTACCTGCCGCCCCCTCCCGTCCCGCGCCGCCGCGGCGCCGTGAGTCAGGCGTAGTAATTGCTTCGTAAACAAGTTCCCGGCGGCGTCGAGGCGGCGATGGAGGCTGCCGTGGCGAAGGCGACGGCCAACGCGGCCTCGTGCCTGGGCTAATAAATGCTGCAGAACTGTAAGTACAGACTTACTATAGTTTCAAAAAATGTGGGTCAATGGTGGAAGAATTACACAACTTAATATAATGCGCAGTAGCGTAACAAATTGCATAAGAGCCCGTCCGCAAAATATGTATCCGGGCCCCCGTTATAAAAGTGTAAAGCTAACACAAGCAGTATTAGTACCTTAAATTATACAAAATATCCCCTGAAAACGAGTCCTGTTTTACCCATCCCGGACCTTGAGGGCCCGAACGTTAGGACACTGATAATGTGTCTGTTAAGCCACCGGTTGGGTCAGTATAAGAGCAGCAGCCCGGAATCCGACCCGCCTAGTTGCTTCGACCTCCAGCTACAATATTGAAATTAGCACTCTCTGCATGCTTGAGTTTCATGCTTTCGACCACAATCCTTCCGACGAGAAAATAGATATATGAAGGGTTTGGTGTAGTAACATGATTAGGCATATAAGCCACAGAAAGTCTTTCGCTATTCGTAAATGTAAGGTCTCCATTTTGGTCAAGGAATTTAAAAATGAAACGATAGCGTCAAAATTTATACATATGAATGGCTGTGGTCGGTATCAGTATAAGCAAGTAATCGGAAATAGAGTTTTTAACGTCATCGAATACCGGGAGACTGTGACTGACGTGGGTTATCTTATTACTACCTCATGCCCTGTGTGTGTGTGTGTGTGTGTGAGAGAGAGAGAGGAAGACTCTTAGAAAACCAAATGAATCAGAAAATATTTTTGGCTCAAAATATTTTATTATCATGTATATTTGATATCGCAATCATGTAGATTTGAATTCAAGAGTAGTGAGTTAGACAATTTGGATATTTGGAGCAAGAAACTATTTATTATTTCTTCCCAAGATCGTTGTTCTCAGCACATGTTTGAGCGCTGTGTCGTTCACAGGCACTCTCTACCGGTCTATTTGTTAACCACATCTATCAAACTATTCTGCAGTGTTCTAGGCCAAGTCGCAGATAAGGGAAAACGGCTTAGTGTCCTTTTTGCAACTGTAAATGCTGAATATTTACAGGACTGAGACGGCTTAAATTATAATCGTCTCAAAATGTCAGAAATCTAGATAAATGAGACATGCTTTGAAATATTAAAAATATTGGAACGTGGAGCTAAATTTCGACCATTCGTAATACTTAATTTAATTGCCACGGAAATGGCCAATGAAATCAGATATCCTAAAATACGTCAATGTGTGTCAATTTCTCGCCTGGTATGAACAAAATAATGTAATGAAAATTAATCAGAAGGTTGCCATTTCGTTTAATGTAATTGAACTGAAATGCAGTTCACTCAAGAAAAACTTTTGAACAAATGTGCATGAAGCGAGCGAATTCTCATACAACACCAACAAGCATAAAGACAACAGCAGAACACAATTACTGCTCCATATTGTGCAAAGCCGTGTTTGGACTAGAGAATTTGCCTGAAAGCTGAGAATGTTGGATAGAATACTTAAGAGAAATAATAATTCTTATTCACACTAATTTTGTCAACTTATTTGCATTGGTACATTTGCATTTGTAACTCTTTGCCATAACAACATTATACTTTTTCTGAAAATCTATTTTATCAAACAAATAATAAATCATTATTATGAAGGTTGAACTACTTAAAAATAATATAATAGCACAGTTCAAAGATGTTTTTTTAAGTATTCTAATATATTATTCTACTTCTCTTCAAAACAAAAACGACATGCTTTAACTTTTTTCGAATAGTTATACAGTAAAGCAATACACTGATTTTCTTAAAGAAAAGTAATTTTGGATAATAAAATTCAATTCAACGTTAATATTTAACATTTGTGAAAAACATTGCAAACATTCTAAAGGAGTTTCAATACACTAGTGGCTTTAATGCCATTGCACTGTTTTGACAATTCTAGTGGTTAATACTAGTATTTTGAGAACCAGAAAAAGGACGAATATTCGGATAACAAGAACAAAATGTTTACATATTTACTATTTTCGGAATGGGGGTAAAGTATTCGATCATTTAATTTATTATAAGTTCATTGTTGGGTTAAACTTAACATGTGGTTCTCCTGGGAGCGAAGATTCTTAAGTAAAGAGTTCCTGTATATCTGTTAAGGGATTAAGGGAACGCGTTTCACCACCAATTGATAACTGTGATAAATTTCAATTTATGGTAAAATCCATGAAGCTGGTGTATCTGTCACGTCGACAAAGCCAGCGCTTTAGAAATCGATTATTATGAGAGTCTATCAGGTCTTCGTACGATTTCAGTAGAACATTTACTTACATCCCGGTATTCGGTACGTTCTGTATTCGTAATTTAAAAGTAAATACTTTGCTATTTGCGAACGTTTCTCGTTACAAAGCACATTACTAAGATCTTTGCGTGTTAAGTCGTACCTGAGTTCTTAATTAACTATTTTATAGAATATGTAAGAAGATTATTACCATGAACTAATTCATTGTTAAAAACTGTTAATCCTATTACTTGTTTGTATAAATATATTCTATTATTATAGAATAATAAATTATAAGAGAAATAACGTAGGGAGGGAGTTAATAAAGACATACATGAGGCCAAATAATTTATAATAATAATAATAATAGTAATAATAGTAATAATAATAATAATATTTATTTGGCTACAATTGGCTGATTGCCAGGTGATAGCCATAACCCTACAATATATGTACTCTTACAATCCAAAAACAATTTACAACATAAAATCAATTTACAGTGCAATCCTTTCGAGCACATACCCCCAATATTTAAATATACTCAGACCTGTATACATCTATAGCACATATATAATTTGTAAGAAAAGTATTCACTTGCATCAGTAAACATACTCTTTCCCAAACCTTTGAGGATCGACAGTAAACTGGTGACGCGAAAAACGAGAACTGATGTAAAGGAAGATTCCAAGAGATGACTAAAACACGTGACTGATGCGTCACATGTCGCTTCTCATGCATGAAGCGTCTGGCGCTGAAGAGGCGCTCTTCATCGAATATTCACCCGCCCCCCTCTTCATCTCTCCTCTGCCTCTGTCTTCCACACTTGTGCTTTTCTCCTTCCTGGGAATATTGTGCATTTGAAAGCTTCTTCTCGGGAGCTGCGATCAGATTGATGTAAATGCCTTGTACGCGTTCCGCCTGTTACATGGTTCGGAAAAATCCTTCCACGTCACGCGCTACTGCTATTTGTCTTTGAATCCGGTCATTTGTGGTTTCTGCTGGTATCTTTTTCAGATTCTTGTGTTTGTGTGTTTTACCTAATACTGCTGATGTAATTGCATGTAATTTCAAGTTGTTGTTTCCTCCGAGAAAAGGGTGTGGTTTTTCGTTTTCTCGAGTGACTTCTCAGTGCATGTTTTCACAGTTCTCATATTCCTGCCCACGATATTCAGGATTGAAGTATTCCCTAAACTAGTCTATCACATACAGATGTTTACTATTTGTTGACGACCTTGGAAAAGTAGATTCAGATATGACAAAAATTATATGATTTAATAACTGATAAAAATGCAGGTATAATCTTTCTAATAGATTTTCCTTCCATGTTTGTGAATATTCTGTTCTTCTAGTGGTTTTATTTCTTGAGTAACCTGTACTTAAACGTTGAAGTTGTTAATAACTTTTTACAGTCGAATTGAACATTCACCCAGGAAGCATGTCACATTACCAAAGCCCCTACTGAATAAAAAGTTCCTGGTCTGCGAGGCCTTGAAAAATGGTTCATGACTAATGAGCATTTGACAGTTTGTAAGATATGTAGAGGAGACTATTTTACTTCACCTTTCATTGATAACATAATTTTCAGAAGGCAAAGATGTAAAGGTTGTTTGTACGTTCATATTAAGAGAGTGTACAATGTATCGCACAAAATTTCTTCCATACACTTAAAAAATCCCACTATAATTTAATGTGCGCACTTCAGTTGTGAAAATGCTGGAAACCCAAGTTTATCGCTCCCCTTATTGAAACCTACTCTAATTTACGGAAATGTTACGGAATTATTTTATTGTTTTAAAGTTTCTTGAAACACCAGTGTCGTCTACATACTTGAATAATATTGTGTAAAGTAGTTAGAGTATTGTCTGGTAAATAATGCAAAACTTAAAGAAATACTAGGACAATATAAAAGGGTAATTCAGAATATACTTTCATTAAACACTACCCTGGAAGAACGCTGTATGAGCATGTTAATACAGTTAATTGTTAATTGTCTTGTCGTCATTCTGTTAACAGTTAATTGTCTTTTCGAAAATCGAATTCATGCAAGTAACGAGTAAAATTATGAGCTTTTAATAGCAATAGAAATGCTCAAACATGTTGTTTAGGAAATGCAGTTTGCCTTAAATTTTGTTCTACCCTAAAGCTACAGAGAGGGTTAAACACCCTGATTGAGAATGACTTCGACAATTAAGACCTAATAAGAACTCTCGGCGTTAGCGCTTCCGAATGATACGTCTACATATTCCCTGTTGCGATTTCGGCTTGTGACACTGGTTGCCTACACCGGGTGAATTGTGTGATAAGTGGTTCTAACGAGAGTGAACTCCGGAGGTATGGTTTTCGCGTAGATTTAACTCTACAGATTTGCATGGTAAATCCTACATTTTCTAGGAACTATATAATAATTTCTTCTTTCTGTATATGACTTATTTTCGTTTTAAATTACTTTCTTTACGAAATTGGAAACTCGTCAGAGTCGTCTTGTAATTGTATACTTTCTCTAAAATTCTTCTCGAAACGTTGCGACAGTTTCTCAGAAGTAGATCTTCCGGTAACTTGAGAAAATTTCCGTTGAAACTGCACGAACGGGAAACTCTTTTGAAGACGACGTTTTAAAGGTTGCTTACGTCTTGAACGTTCGTATGAAGATTTTATTCAGTTTCTAGTTTACTATTGGAGGAAGAAACTTCGTACAAGGAGACACTTTTGAATGGAAAGAAAGAACTAAACGTTTAGAAACAGTAATTGATGCATGCTTTGTGAAATGTATAGTATATTCTGAACGATTGAAATGTATTTACATTCTGCAGATATGCTTTACGTAGAAAAGCCATGTTTCAAAATTCTTTTTAAAATATTCCATGGTTTAAATTTCTTTTAAAATTAAATTCCAAATTTGTTTCTTCGTGTAAATTAATGTGGGAAATTTTACTAAGAGATATAAATATATAGAAATCAATAGAGCAAGCAAATTTTCGGAAATATTTATGTAGAATAAAATATGAATACTAATGTTCCTATATATTTCTCATTCGGGAACCTCCTTGCTACGTGTGACGACACTCTCACGTTGACAACTTCAAACTCTCTCGTGTAGGAAGAAGGTTCGTCGATTTTACGCGCGATATTTTACGCGAACGAGAAGGTCTAGTTCAGTTATTTGCAGGACCTTTGATTCTCTGTTTAGGGAGGGCGCAATTAAAAATGAAATTGATGCAATGCAAACATATTATCTATCAATGTAAATGAAAAACGCCTAAAATCGATTGAGTAGTGTAGTGCATGTTTGTGTAAGGGAGGATACGACAAGGAAGAGGTAGGAAAGACTGCGAGCGGTTCGTGGCCCTTTTGTTGGGGTTCTGCTCCGGCATTTGCCTGGTGTTGATCAGAAAAACCACGATAAACTACCCATGAGAGCAATTGGCCGCTAGAATTCTCCTCCAGACAGCGACTTACTTCGACCTTGCTGACTGAAGCTAGTGGTGAAACTCATACCACTGTCGGGACTCGAACGTTGGACCTACCGGTCAGAGAGACTGCAGTAACATCATTTGATGCCCTGAGCCATGTTTCCCGGTCTAAAATCTCGACTCATAATCCGAGTTTCTGGAGGCTGAGAAAAAAAATAACACTTAAATGATTTTGCGTTGAAGCGGAGTAAGTTTTTTAAAGCAAAAGGATGTATGCTTCGAGATACAGTCTACAATGTAAATTCTTCGGAAATATGATTTTTTCCTTGCAGGTGGTTAGTTTCAGATTACCAGAATCTCAATCATCAGCGCTTAGATTTGAATACACTTGTCTCAAATTATTCTTATTCCCAGAGAAGCCCCGGAAGCGCGCGGGCGGCACGGGCGGGGCGCGGGGCGCGGGCTGCAGCAGCGGCCGGGATGCGGGCGGCGCTCCTCAAATGTTACTCGAGATCGATCGCGGACGCGTTCAAAAATAGCTCGCTCCGGATTGGAGCAGACTCCGGGCGGAATGCGGCACGGCAGCGCCGAGCAGCCGCACGGAACCTTCGGGACGTCGCCCCTTCCCCCACCCCCACCCCGCGAAGCACACTGGCCCGAGATGGATACGAAAGCAGGAAAGATGTGGACAAAAAAAAAGTTCCGACAATGTTACTGGAAGAAGTGTATCGTTTTGGGAGATAATAAATACTTCTCGGTAGTCTGTGGTGGTTACAAATGTTAAAATTGCCACATTCATAAATATTCTCTTCCAGACAATAGAATGATGGCATAAAAGCAATGATAGATTTGTAAAAGAAAAAATGGAAATCTTTCAAACTCGGTTAACAGCAAAAGGGTGAGTAGATTTTATATTTACATTAATACGAGCGTAAATCAAATATTGCTACACAAATCCTGCAACTCGCTTCAAAAAAGCCATTCTCGCCCTTAATTGCATTATAAAATAAAAATGCCTATTCGAATTATTCGTAGCTCCCATTTCTTTCACTCCTGTCTACGACAGTCCTGTGACACTCACGGAAAGCGTCGTGAGCCGCACGGAGAGTTGTTCGGGCCCACTGTGCGTGGTTCCGCAGTGCCGCGCCCGCCCTCGCGCCCACCGCCCTACGAATGCCGCCACCCCCGCC
>BOPP01000178.1:2460084-2481119 GCA_017312745.1 Gryllus bimaculatus | reverse complement strand
TCCGCCTCTGCCCCCACCTCCCCCGCTCCTGCTCCCTACGCGCTGAAATTCGAGCACGGCTCGCACTCGCTCAGACACTCGCGCTCTCCGCTTTCGCCCTTGTAACCTCCCCGTGCCCCCGCCTCCGCGCCCGCGCCTTCGTGCGACCTCGCTCGCGTCTCTCGGGGCTCACAATCAACTCGTCCCTACGCACGCACTCGTCCCGGCACTCGCACTTGTCCTGGCGTACACACTCGGTTCAGATGCTCTTAATTGTTCCAGATACACTCGTTCCATGAGCTAGCACTCGTTCCGACGCTCACACTCGTCCCGGCACTCACACGCGTTCTAGGTGCTCTTATTCGTTCCAGATACACACACTCGTTCTTGCTCTTACACACGTTCTGGTACTCATAATCGTTCCAGATGCTCGCACTCGTCCTTACGATCACATTCATCCCGATACTCACAGTCGTGCTAGGAGCTCACGCCCCTTGAGGTACTCACACTTGTCTCCGCACCCACACTCGTCCTGGTACTCACACTCGCCCCGACACTCACACTCGTCCCGCTACTCACAATCGTTCTAGGAGTTTACAATCCTTTCGGTACCCACACTCGTCCCAGTGCTCACAATCGTTCCAGATGCTCTTTACTTCTTCCAGATACACTCATTGCAGGTGCTCCGACTCCCCTAAGCAGCTCATGCTCACGCGCTTTCCAGGCACTGCTTCTCGTTCCACACATTCATTCTCGGTCCAGGCACTCTTTCTCGTTCGGGGCCCTGACACTCATTCCAGGCACAGACTCCCCCCTCTTTTAAACAATATTTATTTTCGCAAATACATGTTACAGGTGTTGTGATTTTACATCACATGATATCACTTTCATTTACAGAGAATGAGGTTGATTTAGTTCCTCTAATGATTGTTTCACGTGTTTGAGGTTTACTCCACTCTTGGATTCACGTCACTGCACTCGCTTGTTTTAGGGATTGATGCTACTTACAAAGTGTGCTCAACTATGCTAATCTCTAACTTAATTTTCCTTACGCGAGATTCTATATCTACAGTTTCCTATGTTACTTTCTACATCTAATCTAACCTAACCTCAGGCGTGGCTATCGTAACGCCTTTGTTTCTCCGCAGTGACAAGTAGGAGGCGGTGGGGCGGCGGTTCCTCCGGGTGGTTCCATTTTGGGGGATACACTGTTTTCCTCCAGCATTATAATAGTATTGTCAAAACCATATATATTCCCATGTATATGAACGATTTCCGAGTCACAAGCATATCAACTCCAATGGATTTATTTGCTTTGCTCCCGATGTACAAAACCCAAAATTTTTGGAAAGTGTGTAAACAAAAAAAAAATCCAAACTCGAATTTCGGTGTTGCCAACTACGACTAAAATGTTCTTTTAACAAAGGTGAAGATGAGGAATTCATCTTGATTTCTGACGCCATCAACAGCCGTTTAGCCAACGCTTGCGCTGCTGATGTCACGACGCTCAGCTTTGTCGAGTTTTGTAGGTTGCGCAAGCAAAGCTCTCAAGCTCACTTGTATGCCACTTAGTCATTGTAGAGTACTTCGCGTTCCTCTATCCATTAGCTCACCAATAGTTGGCGGATAATATCAATTCATTCATTTGACTGATACATTACGAGGCACCTGTCAATCACTCCGTGATCGTCCCTGTTATTTCATCTGTGTTGTGGTCTGCCTAACGACCCGTGTTATGGTAATACTTCATCTGTGTTCTGAATTAAGCATACTTCCATTGATCCCGTTTTCGTCTTGAATCCAGAAGATGGTAATACGCACGAATTACTGACAAATCGTGAGTTTCACGTCCGTGACCTCTCAGGTAGAGATGCGCCTGAGGTCGATGGAAACAAGTGTAAAGAAAAGAATTGCTCTTTACTTGAAACATCTTGGCAGAAAGGGCCATACCTGAAAAACAATAGAATGGAGTACAGTAACAACTAGTGTTCGAGAAAATCTTATCAAGTAGTACTTCAAGCGAGATTTTTGTAAACATGGCACAAAGTAACAACCGTAACAGCTACAACCGTTATTAGCAAAGAAATCAAAACACATTGCATGGAGCAATCACGAACTCGAATAACGTCTCTATGGAGTACATAAAGACTCCATTGGATTGGGATTAAACTAACTTTCTACTCTTCTGTAAGATTCTTTTCCAGCAATTATAATATTCTTGTTAGATGGGATTTCATTTGTTTTCATCTCGCAGCCTCCGTCCATTAAATATTCAGCTTTGAAAGTATTGACAAGGATGAGCTGCAAATTATAGGATCCTCGGTCCCATTTCTCATGTTCGCTTTGGTCGATGTGAAGAGATCTATATAACCGATTCATCTAGTATTTATTTGTAATGTACGTAGATTGGAGCCAGTACTTTTGGTTCACTGCAACTAAAAGTTCACAATATTCGGAATCACTATATCCGAAGTCGATAGTATTTCCACCATACTTCACAAAACGTAAATAAATCAAGGTATAAATTAATAACGTTGTACCGATTTCATCGAACATTAGGGTATGAACCCAAGACCCCCTATTCAGGCTTATTTTCCCTCTCATACCTGGGCAAATTCCATCTCACTAACATTCGAAAGGGAATAAAACGTTTGTACAGGCGACGTATAACAACAATAAAGACTTTGCTGTAAGTAGCAAATTATAGAACACATAAGGATGATTATCAGTGATTTACGGATATACGGATATGGAGAAACACAACCTTCCGTAACGTGGAACTGGATCTTACGACCCTTCTAAATGAATTACATTTACGAATTTATATTTTTTGTCTGTTGCCGCTGTGATTGGCGGAAACGGACTGTCTCCGCCTCTAATAGCGGCAGCATGCTCGCCACCAGCATGAACAAGCAGCCGTGCAGCGTGATGCTGCATGCACTCGCTCGCACGTCCCACCGGAAGGCCCACCGCCGCCGCCGCCTCCAACACACCCGCCACCGACATCACCACCACCGCCACCACCACCGTCACCGCCTCTGCCGCCGTCACCGCCACCCTCACCTTCACCACCACCGCCGCCGCCACCGCTACCGCCGCCGCCTCTGCCGCCGTCGTCGCCGCCGTCGCCGCCATATAAGCTTGTAAATTACGTTCCCACACAATGGGTGGCGGGGTCGTTTGACGCGCGCGCGTGTGGGAGCACGACTGCAGGCAGCGCCGCCGCGGCACGGCGCGTTCTCCAGCGCCGGCTTAATTCTCCCGCACATCGGAGTGGAATGCACTTACTTGTACTGAGCGAAGCATGAGGAGGGTATCGAACTGGGCGGCCCCGGACTGTGCCGCCGAGAATGATGCCCTGCGAGACCTGACGTGCTGTAAGTCCCCTTCTGGGCACGGGCCTCTCATATTTATTTAAACAAAAGTACTCTACTATTTCATAAATATATAAAATTTAATTAAAGATCAAAGGGTTTTTTCGTATACATTTGATATTCATTCTTCAATATTTCACTATAATTTTGGACCCTCAAGATTTGGTAATGCTTAGAAGCTATTATTTGTCTTTGATCATCTGTAATCTAGTTGTATTGGATCTCTACAAATGGCATTCAAATAAATATGATTAAACAAAGCAACTCATGATATACTTAATTTGATAAATAAATTTACCTACATTTTTTAATATTTTGCGTTTAAAGAAAAAATGAGCTTTCCTGATTCAGTAATCCCTAGGAAATTCGAACTATATAAAAGAATTCGCCTTTTATGCGAAAACTACGTTCTCAAAAAAAAAACAAATTTCTATATGAATTAACAATGCCAGTTATGCTGTATAGTTGATAATATAATTCGAGCTGATTGTTATAATTTGAATAAAAATGTGTATCATTATATGCCGAAGACTTCTTATTAGTAATGTAGTTTACAATATTCAACTTTCGACTGGAAATAATGGAAAGTATGTGAATAGTAAATATGATTCAAAAGATGTGCGTTTCAAAATAATATACAAAGTTTGATCAGATAATATTAATAATACTCATCCAGCATTAAAATTGTAGACAGTAAGTGCCAAAAATAGAATTTCGAAATAATTATGAAAAACTGTTTCAAAAGCTCGCGGGACTTAACTGATGCACAGTCTATTGGCGGCAATTTGAACCCTTAAGAAAGACAAAAAGCTAAAAGCTTAAGCTCAAAATTTCACATTTTCGTTCTTAGACCGGGTTTTATTTATGCTCTACAATTATTGAAATTGAATTAATTCAAAATATTGGGTTCTAAGATGCCAAAAGCTAGATGCACTTCCATGATATCGGTATTTTCAATTTGATGTCATAGACTTTTTTTTAATTAAAATTATTTTGTATGTTCAAAGACTGATTTCGTGTGTGTGTGTGTTTTTTTATATTGAAACAATTAAAATAATAGCATAACTTTTACCCCCCCTTACAAGTAATGTGAATTGTCTTTTATTTCTAGGTAAGTTTTGGAATAAAATCGATCCATCGAAATCACGACTCTATCACAATAATGTCCGTCACATGACCAAAATCGAATAACCAATCCCTCACCTTAGCATATCTGTCCATTTATTGTAACGATATATCCTTTATTTCATATTGCTTTCTTCTGTAACGTCGAACATTTTAGTAATGCCATATTTCTGACTTTAAGTGGATCCTTCTGAATCTTTGAGATTTTTCGCCATCTATTCATGCAAATCCCTGGACGAAACTATTGCAGTCACGATATTCAACAATTAGCCATTTCTTCCTTAAGCTCTTCAAAATCCCTGGAAAGTTTCGTCAGCCTCGCAAACAGGTATTCAGCAATCGTCAATTTCTTTCCTTATTTCATTGCGTCGAAACATGTCCTCGTTTGTAATAATTTTACTGCCTTTAATTGTGCAAATACCAGTATATTGCCAGAGCCATTGATCTCCTGGCGATATGTTTGTCTACGCTTTTGGCCACGACCGACGAAGATTGCTCTTAGATATTACGATCAAAGCCACAGAATGGCGTAATTCGTAACCTTGAAAGTTATTTGAGCAGATATAAATATAAATATCGACCCCAAAGTACATACTGGTCTATATTACTTTCTGTATACTACTATTAGTGTAAAGACATTTCTGTAATGCTACAGGAAAATGTGCCGATTCTTTAGATAGTATACATTTTCTTCTCTGAACAAAAGGTACGATAAAAATAATTTTGGGAAATAATAAAAGCATTATTGAGGAATATTACCTCTTTAAAACATACCATTACTCTTGAAACATATTCTGACTGAAGTATCTTACCTATTCTACGTGGAATGCTCTCAAAAGTGTGTTTTAATTCAATTCGTATCGATCACATGGAATTATAGAAAATACATGTAGGTAGAATTACCCTTATTGTAAGTTTGAAACCAATGGAGTTTATTACTAACAACAACAGTTAATTGAACAAAAGTTAATTGAACAAAAAGGTTGAAAATTGAAGAAGGGTTTATTGTTAACACAAAATAATTCTGATCGTATATTATAATGTATCACTTCAATTGATTAAGCGTAGATGCCGATTATTATCATACTGAAAGAAATTTAGTTATTTCTCTCCGATTCATTCAATAAGTGTATTTTTAAACGCTAATTTCTGCCCTTAAAAATGTGAGATAAAATCAGTGAGGTTCGTAGAGGCACGATGCCTAAAGGAATAATTACTTTATTTACCAAAGAGTATACCCTGCTTGACGCTAATATCCTGTGCACTTGTTCCCCTTCCCGTCCACACACGTTGATAAGATGAGCAAGCACTGCGCTCATTATTATTTTTATTTTTTTACTGATTATTGCCTTTGATTCGCATATTCTCTGCATAATCTAAAGGATCGTGGTGGCGAGGGAAAGACGAACACAGAAATACGAACATATGTTCTCTTACAGAGGGATTTATGGAAGGGAAATATGAAATTAGAAACCAACTCAATTTAACAACTTGTTAATTATTAAACAAGTATATATGAATAATTAAAATTACGTAAAAAATCATGCTTGTACCACTGGATCTAACTGATTTTAATGATGTCAGGCGACAAACAGCCTTGAGCCCTTCGGCTTTTTATCGACGCTCGAACATTAGGACCATTGTAACAGTGTTGGGGCATATACTCGTATAATCAGTGCCTCCCCCGAAAAACCTGGAATCGGGCTTCCCGACCTGGCCGGAGGTGTCGGAGCGGGACGCACAGGAGCCGAAATTCTCAACCCGAGCGTCATCTGTTCTCGCGAGAAGTGAGGCCACGCGGGGCTTGCGCAGCCGCCGCCGAGATTGTTGGCGCGCGCCCAGCTGTCGGCCGGAGCGGGCGGGGCGCGGGGCGGGGCGCGGGGCGGGGCGCGGGGCGGGGGCGCGGGGGGGCTGCGTGGACGGGCTGCGTGTGCCCCGCGGGGGGCACCGTGGGTGGCCGTGGAGGGGGGATGCCAGCCCGGTGGGGAGAAGATGGGTCCCGGCTGGGCGCCGGCGGGAGGAGAGGAGGTGAGCTTTCTGCGCTGCCGGGCCATCCCTCGCCTCTCCATCTCGGTGATCCCATTTCAGCAGCGGGGGAGAGACGGTCTTCCCGCCCCCGCCACCCGCCCGCAGCCGGGGCGCCCCCGGGTTTCGCCGCCTCGCCGCCGCCCGCCCGCCGCCCCGCCCGCCGCCTCAGCTGGCCAGCGGCGCACGGCGGGCTTCGCCTGGGTGTTTACTCCCCTCGCCGTGAGCCCCGCTACCAGACTACGACCCCGCCTGTGGACCCGCCCTCTCCCCCCCCACGCCGCCCGGCTGACCCCGCCCCCACGCAGCCACGTGCACGCGCGAGACCCCCCTCCACCCCCGCCTCCCCGCCTCCCCCGCCCCCGGCCTACCGCCTTGCCCTCGCGCCTCTCCCTCCGGGCCCTTCTGCCTCTCCTCCGTTATCTTGCCTCTCCCTCCACCCCCGCCTCCCCGCCTACCGCCACCCGCCCCCGCCTCCGCCTCGGCGTCCGCCCCTCTCGCTCTCCCTCCGCCTCTGCCTCTCCCTTCCGCTTCTGCCTCTTTCGCCTCCACCCCCGCCTCCGCTCTCCGCCTCCGCACCACCTCCGCCCGCCCCTCCGCCTCCTCCCTCCGCCTCTGCCTCTCCCTCCGCTTCTGCCTTCCCTCCACCCGCGCCCTCGCCTCCGCCTCCGCCACCCCCTCCGCCTCACCTCCGCCTCGTCTCCGCTCCGCTCTCCTCTCCGCTTCGTTCCTCCCTCCGCCCCCGCCCTCGCCCTCCGGCACCGTGCGCTCCGCCTCCGCCCTCGCTCCCGCCTCTCCCTCCGCCTCGCCCTCCTCCCCCGCTTCTGCCTCTCCCTCCCCCGCCTCGCGCGCTCCGCCTCGCGGCCTCCGCCTCGGCCCTCGCCTCCGCTCCAATCTCCTCGCGCCGCCCCCGCCTCCTCCTCCGCTTGCCCGCCCCGCCTCGCCTCCGCCACGCCTCGCCTCCTCCGCCCTCGCTCCTCCGCTCTCCCCGCCCTCTGCCTTCTCCTCCGCTTCTCCCCCCTCCCCCCGCCTCCCTGCTCCGCCTCGCCTGCATCTCCGCGGCCGCGCCCCACGCCTCCTCCTCCGCTGCCGCCGCCTCCGCACTGCGTATGTGTTTTGCAATTCTCGTTTCACGTACCATTGACTCATGTTTCACACCATATTCAGACTTATTTAAGTTAACATTTCACTTCATAACGTGCAACAATTAGTTTAGCCGCCCATATGGACGAGTAGTTTGCGTGTCTCGTATCTTTAAAAGCACCTTTCTGGTTACGTCATCACACTTCATTTTTCACCCCTTGCTGTTTCTCCGCCCCGTGAAGAATCGCTCCCCACCCAACCACAACGCCCCCCCCCCCGTCTTCGCGCGCCTCTTGCCAAGCGTTGACCCGCTTTCGTTGCGGAAGTGACCCATTCTGGCGAAACCGCGACATTTCGAGAGCACACAAGCGCTCCTCGGAAATCTCATCGCCTTAGTCCCACCACTATCACAGAGCCGTGCTATACTCACAGAGTCTGAGACCGATGCAGAACTCCACTCCATGAGCTATCTCCGACCGATACGGCGTTCGTACTAAGCCAGGATACTAGGCAGTGCCATCACGATGTAGTGTTGATTACTACATGCTACCTATCCACACTACCACGTTAGCAATATATGTCCTAAAATAGCAACAACGAGATCCGTACAGCTTTCGTAGTTGCAATGCTCAATGAAGTACCTGTACGTTATGATATGAAGTAATCGGACGCCAACTTTACTAGAAATGAGCTCTACATATCCGTACTGCATCTCTCTCTCAAACGCACTGTCTCCATGTCTATCAATATGGGAACCGATCACCCTTCCATTTGCTTTTCTGACGTTTTTGGTTGTGACAGACTACTCCTCTACGCTCTTCATGGTGAAGGCAATTTAAAAGTTAAATGGAGCCGCCGCTCCGTCACCGCGCGGAAGTGTTAAGTGGTTCGAGCTCGCGGGTCTATGCGACCACGCCGCCGCGGGCGGTGAAGGCGCGAGCGCGTGGTTAGGGGGCGGGTGTTGGGGGGTTTGATGTCTTCCCTCCTGGCTTTTGTTGTCTCTTGAAGGGCCGAGTGGACGTGTGAGCGGGCGAGTGGGAGTGTGGGCGGCCGAGTGGATGGGTTTCCCGGATGGGTGGGTGGGTGTGAGGGCGAGCGGGTGGGATGCGGGCAGGCGAGCAAGGCAGTAGGTCGGGGGGAGCGGCAGGTGGGTGGGTGGGCGGGCGAGCGGGTGATAGCCGGGCAGCGAATGGTGGTGGGTGAGCGGGTGTGGCGGGCGTTTTCGCGGGAGCGTGTGTGCGCCGGTGCTAAATCCGTGCCGCCGCGTGACGCGCGTGGCAAACGCCCACACGCCGTCACGCCGGCAGGAGCGGTGCGGAGCGGCTGACTCAGGCCGCAGAAGGACGAGCGGGACACCTCTCCCCCCTCCCTGCCATGCTGCAGCCCATTCCTCTCAACCCCACTCAGAGCTACCCCGCCCCGCCCAACTCCAACCCCGACCACTTCAACCCACACTATTCCGTGCAGGATTTTTGACACTACCTTCACACCTACGTCGAGTTCAGTTGCTGTCTGGAGGAGAATTCTAGAGGCCGAATGCTCTGAATCGGTAGTTTTCCCTGGTTTCGCCGATCAATGCTATTATTGCTTTTCTGAAAATAAGTACTATCACTTCATTATTATACTGACATATTCTGTATTGTGTACCGTAAGATTCCTTTTCATGATTTACATTTTATGAGGCATATCTTATAGTATTTATATTTGATATGAATATAGATAATTTCGAGTAAATCGTTTTGCAAAACCCGTTCTTATTAATTATCTGTTTTACATCAACACGTTCCTTTTCGTCTCCCACATCTTTCTACTAATACTACTATGGCATTCTTGATTTTTCTCAACTATTTCCTTTTTATATAGAATCTTCTTGTTTTTTAAACTTTCAGCCGATATTTCTGATAATCATTGCAGACAATTTTTTCCTTTGTTCAGGAAAACTGGTAATGGAAAACAAAACTAGTGCTTTCGATTTTTCGTTAAGCAAGCTTGATCGATTGTAACTTTTTCTAGGAAACAAATGGTCGTGGCTCACATCACTGTATCTCTTGACTTTCGTGACCTATTTTCACCCGCCCGTAATCGATGTCAAGAACGCAGTAAATCGTGTATCACCCTCTGAATGGAAGGCCGATATAAATTGTTAAGTTGATACTCTTTCCGTTCTATCCAAGGTAATAACATTTTTATTATTAACTACACATAATTCATAATAACACATAGCCTTATACTGTACGCACTTTACCGAAAATGTTTATTTAGAAAGTAATTTTCAAAATATGGAGTCAGCTTGTTTATAAAAGCTAGTGTGAAATATAATTAAAATAATTACTTATTAGTAGTTATATATATATATATATATATATATATATATATATATATATATATATATATCTTATTTAATTGACTGCAATGTAGTAGCAAATATTTTACAGTGTTGAAATTACATATTTGCATTATAAATACACATTTATATATTACATACAATAAACCCATTATTATACGAAGAATATAAATATTTGATTAATTTAATTTAAATACATTTATTAATTATTTATTATCAAGAATAGATATTCAAAACTTAAAAATGATTAATGAATTTGTAATACAGACGAAAAGACAACACGTACTGAGCACTATTTCTTAACTAATATTCCTAGAAAATGCATCCGCTAGTTTTTTGATAAACTGCAGAAGTAAAAGTGGCTGACTGCAGTAGAAACAGAGATAGAAGAGTATTGTTACTGGCATTAAAATATAATTGAACTTCCTTCCCTCCACAATGATTGCAGCATCATCGGCCTTACGGTTAAGGCAATATGTTCGTTAGATCGACAACGGTGAAGTACTCCCCAAAATACTTTAAATGAATGCAAAATCGCAAGATGATAAGAAAAACAAGGCCCTTACCGGCCCGTTTCTTGAATTATTGTTGTTGAAGCAGTTATACAGTGAGAGTATTTTTTTCCTTTATACAATAAGAAGTACATTTTTTTAGGAATCAGATGGTATTAAAAGGAATATATCTCACCAGGTAACCTCAGGAGTAATTGATAAATAAACTGAAACAAATTCCTGGCAACCGGTAGTATTGGATCACGACCTAGGGGTTAGGCTATATAACTCATGCTGTTGTCACCACTGTTTCTCTTGGGAAATGAGATAAAACCATCCTAACTTAAAATTTTTTACTGCACACAACCACATACTAATAGACGATAATTCGCTTTCATTGTAAACAATGTGGATTGACATCGGACTCAACGCAGGAAGGACGAAAAGTCCAAGCGCCGAAGTCAACCTAACCTCTATTAGGTATTGCCGCCTTATGAAAATGAAAAATTTCGCGAGAGACTAAATTTATTTGTTGTTCATTGTTTTTCTCAATCAACTGTTCAATTCTTCTCTTTTAATTATGTACAGAGCGTTCACGTTTACAAGCAGCTATTGTTAATTTGTAGGTGTAATAAATAGTCGACTGTTTGACTAGCGACCGGCACGAACATCTTGACATGGCTATGTATAGGTCTCGGTCCACTACGATTCGGAAGTACCTCAGTGTCCGTGCAGAAGGAAAATAGGTCACAGGGAATGTGGTGGCGGCTGAGGCGCGGAATGGGACGGGGGTGGCTGGGAGTAGAACGGCAGTGGACGCGGCGCGCGGGGCGGTCGCGGTGACGGATTCGGAAGGCGTGGTCGTGGACGATGCGGCGAAGCGGGGCGGAGCCGGCCGAGACGGCGGCGGCGGCGGAGTTGGCGGAGGGAATGGAGGTAAGGGGAGGGGCGGGGTGCGGCGGCGTGTCCCAGAAGGGAGAAGCGCCCGCCGGCGCCTCGCCCAAGCCGTCCTACATAACGCACCGGTCCACCTTTTCGCCGCCCCTCCCGCCTGCCCCAGGCCGGGGAGAGCCCCGCTGAATGAGCCCCCGCCGGCCGGCGGCGGTTTCGGCCAGCCGCCTGGAACGTCTCACATATTGTGCGGACCGGCAGATCACATGTCCCTCCGCCGCGGCGGGCACAAGCGAGAACCGTTCCCCAACACAGCCCGTGCGTCACGCCGCCGACAGGTACGCGCCACGCGAGGCTACCTGCCGCCACAATGCGCCCGCTCTCTTCCGCGCACGTTGACCTGCGAAGCAGGCGCACAGCGGGGACAATGGCGCCCGGCAGCGAAAGTGCTCCCGCGTGGACTGCGCGGATTGACGGAAGCCACCGCGGGGGTGGTGGCGGGGTGGGGGAGCGAGCCGGTCCGACCGAGTTAGGCCGCCACCAGCCCGCGGGAGTCTTAGCGTTCAATAGTGGGCGAGCCAGGAGCAAGAGCTGAGACAGGCGGGAGGATGACCAAGTAGGAGTCAAGGTGGGTGTGTGATGGGAGGCGATTTTGAATTGATTGCTTACTCTGAATCTACTACTTTATCATCCCCGCCCTTCCACTGCTGTGATCAGTAGTCTCCGTAAGTGTAGTGCATGTTTTTGCTCGGTGGGTGGATGGCGTGATCCGGCGCCGACCTACCGCCTTCTAGCGGGATTCCCCAACCAGGTATCTACCACCAGCGGGGCACCGCCCCTGCCAGGACAAGCTCTAAGCTTCCGACCGGCCTTCCCTGCATGGATGGTAGTGTAGTGCACGTAATTGTAAGTGTGCGAAAAGGGAGAGGATATGACAAGGAATGGGAAGGAAAAATTGAGCAACGTCCGTGGCCCATTTGTTAAGGTACTGCTCCAACATTCGTCTGGTATTGATCGATGAAACCTCGGAAAACTACGGAGAACTACTCAGAACAGCCGGTCTCTAGAATTCTCCTCCAGACAGCGGATGAATTATACCTACCTGACAATCCAAAGTCGAAAATCCTGCCACCGACGGTTCTTGAGCCGAAGACCTCCCGGTCAGAGGCACTGCAGTGAGAGTTGATGCTATGAGTCATCTCTCCCTCTAAGCAGAGGTGGAGTGTGGGAAGAGGACGCGGGAATGCGTGACACGATGAAGGTGATGTAGTGAGGGCGTGGATTGGAAGGGGGGTGGCAAGAGGAGAAATGAGAGCTATGGTGGGGTGGTAGGGAGTGTGGGGGGCGACGGCGACGGGAATGGTTGATGGGAAAACGAGCAGCAACTTTTGTTGCGTCGTGGCGGGGCAGGGAAGACATAAACTAAGGAAGTTAATTTCTGTGTGTGGAGGGCGATGGGATAAAAGAGCGACATGACTGCGAAGCAGAGGTGCAGTGGGGGATGTGGGGAAATGAAGGAGACAGTTGGATCTGTTGTCTGAAAGGAACCTCGGGGAGGGCGAGGGGCGTAGGGGCTTCTTATGGCGGAAAGTCGTTTGAAGCGGTGACAGGTGAGGTCAAAGATGTTGGGTAGACAGAACTTTCGTTGAAACGTGATTTACAGTAAGCCCAGAAATTCGTCTTGCGTACCTGAATAGCTCCTGAGAAATGTTGTTTCTTTTGTTTGCTAATAAATGTCTTTAAAAAAAATCTCGAAACATTATGGAGCAAACATGTACCAGTAACTTCGAGGGCGTAGGTGTTAGTTTCCTTTTGTGAGGTTCGATTTAATTCTTTATCTTATTTTGTATGTTAGAGTTTAAATCTTAATTCTCGAGTGGATAAACTATGAATGCATAAATTTTGAAATAGAAAAAAGCTTCAAAGTATATTTCGGACCAGCTATATAAAGTGTACGTTAACAAACGCGAGGAGTTTAGAAAAGGTGAAGTAATTACTTTGACTAGAAATAGCAGATAATGTTTTAAAAAGGGATCAGTCTGCTAGTGGACAGTTTCTAAGGCTGATAATAGAAAAGGTGTGTATTCTCGAGTTCCTCTGCTTCAGTCGTAAATTTATACTTAACATAACGTAACTTACCGTATTCTCACTACATACCTTAGGTGACACTTTACTTCGCATTTCGATACGGAAGTTGGTGTTTCTGGACGCCGGCCTTCGCGATGTACGTAAACAACCTTCAGTCTGTGCAATTTCCCGCGCATATTTGTACCAAAATACTTCTCACGAACACAAAGTTGCCTCATAATAAGAAGATCACCACGCTTAACTCGGAATCCTGCTACGAAATCGCGAATTGGAAAAAGTCAAAAAAAATCTGCTCAAAGTCGTTACAAAACTACGTCCTAACCTTTTAGCTAAAGAGAGAATTAACTGGCTAACTCGCGAATTAGCCTTCTTTCATACTTGAGCCGCAACTTTCACAACAATCATAAATTCAAAGCAAAAGTATGGATATAAAACTCTGAAAATATATTTACTGCACGAAATATAAATCAGAAAGATATTAACTACTTTGGATCACTATATAATAAAATACAGGAGTTCTACGAAACTTAATTATTTCCTTGGTATATATTTCTAAAATAAGTAAAATTTTATGCGTTCTCAATGTCGTATACAATGTAACTCAATTTCTGTAATTTTTTTAAATAATTTGTCATCACCTGTCACTGTCACATTGTTAGATATTTCTGCATTACTTTAATGAAATGTTCATTGTACACATGCACATTAAAATTCAATAGTCAATGTTTTATGGTCATATCTGGAAGGAAAGAATGGATGTTCTTGATGGACTGGTGGTTATGGATATTAGTTACGAATGATGAGAGGCATGGGACACGGGAGAACCTCTTCATTAAATCTACACTGATTTTAATTGAAGCATTACATTTAATATGCAAATAAATTAATCCCTTTTTAATGTTCGAGAACATTTGTTTCATTTACAATACCTTCATCTACATTATGCGACGTTTCTGACAGTTTACGTGTCGATCGGATGGAAGGTAACCCGCGGTACGTCATCAAGCATTTTTAGAGTGCGCCTACAGTACGATTTATGGAGTCGTGCATTAGACGTAAATCTGCTGTGGCTGTTTCATCCAGTCGGGAGCTTATATGTCGCTTCAGTGACGTCACTATAAGGACGTTCAAGCTCCCGATTGGATGAAACCGTCAGCAGCTGATTTACGTCAAGTGCACGGTTAATTAAATCCTAGCATATATGTTGAGTGGTTACGGTACAATGAGGACGTTCAAGCACCCGATTGGATGAAACAGTCAGCAGCTGGTTTACGTCAAGTGCACGGCTAAATAAATCCTAATGTACATGTCGTTGGGGGCCGTCTCTATGGGAACGTTGAAGCTCCCGATTGGATGAAACCGTGAACAGCTGATTTACGCCAAGTGCACGGCTAAATAAATCCTGGTGCAGGGAACGATATTTCCCGCCAGAGAGGCGCGCGTCGCTGTGGTGGGAGTTCGCGGAAGCGGCCAAGCGCTGTGCATCGCGTGCGGGAAGCTTCACAAGGAAACGGATCACGTCGTAAAATGCAATGGAGTCCTGACCTACGTAGTAGCCGCTGCTGATACTCCATTCTGGCCGATGCTCGTCAAACACTAGCAGACAAACATGAATCGTGTTTATATTCAAGTCAGTATCCATTTTCATTGAATTTACTCATGTAACGTTGTTAGCCGGAACACTGAAAATGCTGAGGAATGCAAATGTTCTTTCGCTTCAGTAGGTCATGGGAGGAAAATAATGCATTATTTAATGGGTTATAAGGCAAGAATGTAGCAGCAAAGTCAGATTTAAATGGAAATGTTTTCAAAATTATTTGTGGCGATGGTATCTCATTGATCCATTGAATCTAACATCAGAAAGTGGTCATGATGAAATGAACAAATGGATATTTAATTTAAACGATATTTGATGCATTAGTGTAGCTGGGGTAGTAAGGAAGCAATTCAAGATAATAACAGTAAGTATTGATACAGAGAAGGTGGATTGAGACAGTAGTAGCAGGAGGAGTACGAGAAAAACAACAAACAAAAGAAAGGCTACTAATCAGATGAATAAGGGGAGATAGGGGAAACGTGGAAAGGACGACGATTGATTGATTGGTTAATTTATTAGTGATTCCGAGCGCGTCAACTACTAAAGTCATTTTCCCCGTAAGTATAGTTTGTTTCTCCCGGCATGTGTGGTAGTGTAGTACATGTTAGTGTAAGGGAAAGAAAGACGAGATCGTAATAGAAGACAAGGTGGGCGTCATTTATGAGAGCGATCGAATTGATGTCAAAACATGCGAAAGAGGAAGTAAGACGCTGCAAGAGAAAAAGAAGTTAGGAAAGTAATGAGAAGTGCCTTCCTCTGCGCTGCTGAGTGCGAGCAGCTCGGGAGCTGCGCTCGACGCGTGGGTCGCGCGCACTTGGCCGTGACGGCGCAGGGGGCGCTGGTCCGCGCCGCCGCCCCCTCTTGTGCCCGCCCTCGCAGCGCTTCGCTGATCCCGGGCTCCCACGCCCCGCACCTGCTACCCGCACCCCTGCCCCCCCCCCCAATCTCCAGGCTCCTCACACGCCCGATGAGACGGCAGCGTCCCCGAAACGCGGACGCGTTCGTGCGTGCGCGCGTGCGTTGCCAACGTTGCTCGCGTACATGCTCGCTTTCATCCGATATTCATTCTTCAAATACACTCGCCTTTCCGCAGGGAAATCACACCGCCGTCTCCCGTCATACACTACATTTACGCCACCAATGATTCTTGCAGTTGGCGCGCCCGGAAACACGAAATAATCAATCAATCAAAAACATTTATCAAAAGATAAAATGTGTCCCTTTGATAAATCTGCAAAAATGTACTCTATTCGCTCACAACAATACAAAAATGTAAGTAACTCTTTCAACTTGAAAAGAATGAAGGGAAAAATTATTCCATTATCTCAAAATAAACTATGATTTGTGCTAATTGTTGGTTCATTGTTAATGATTCTCAGCGTGGCAACTGCTAATGTCATTAGTCCCGTAACTGTAGTATATTTTTCTCTGAGGAGGGGGCGGTGGTCTTCCCCGCTGGATGGCAAGATCCGGCGCTAGCGGGTATTTTCCCAACCAGGTATCTCCTACCATCTGGGAGATCTGGGAGCCGGAAGCATCTCCCGAATTCCGGTCTCCCGGTAGGTGTGGTACGAAGTGTAATGCATGTAAGATTATGTGTGTATAGGGGTGAGGATAGGACAAGGAAGAGGAAGGAAAGATCGCGCGCGGTCTGTAGGGCCCGTCTGTTAGGGCACCGCTCCGGCGTTCGCCTGGCGTGGATTGGTGAAACCGCGGAAATCCACCGATCAGAGCGGCCTGCCGCTAGGATTCTCCTCCAGATAGCGCGCGGGTGAATTCGACACAGCTGACGAGCTGGTGTCGAAACTCCTGCCACAGTCGGGGAGACCTCCCGGCCAGGGGCTGTGTTAATGGCGTAAATATGTGATTATGCCATTAACAGTTTTCTTCCCTCTCACATCGCAGGCTCCCGGAGCTCTCGCGGTCCGGCGAAACTGCATCACGCCCCCGTTGCGGGCCGACCCCACCGCCATCGGCGGTTGGGGCGGCGGGGCGGCGGGGCGGGGGGCGACGCGCTCGTGGTCGTGGGGGGCGGGGGCAGCACGATGGGGGCGCGGGGCAGCGGGAGCGCAGGGGTTCAACGGTTTGGCGGGGACGGCTTCGGGACCGGGGCGGACGCGCAGAGGGCGGCGGAAACGGCGCGTCCCACGGAGCAGCGAGAAGGTCGGCGCGCAAATACGGAGGAGGAGAGGCGTGGCAGAAGCGGCGGGGCAGGATCGGTAGCGGCGAGTACGGCGAACGAGCTCGACGGCGGGAGGTGGCGCGCGGCGGCGGCTGCGTTGGTGGCGGCGGCAGCGGGGTCGGGGGTGGCGGCGCGGGGGCCGGTTCCCGGCATTCGCACGCTCTCCTCCCCCGCGCCGGCCGCCGCCCCGAAGCCGCCAGATGCAAAGCGGCGCCGGGAAATGTTAATTGAAAAGTCGCCGTGCGGCGCACTCGTGTCGTTCGAGATGAGGAATACGATCTCTCTCCAGCTCCACTTTTTTCTTCCGTTCCGGCGAAATGCCCAGTCCTTTTGTCTGGGAGCGAGAGGCTTCAGAGAAGAGCAATTACGCATGTATCAGGCCATCAAATCGCAAGAGTAAAAAAAAAGAAGTCTGGTTAGCAACCCGGTGTAGAAACGGACAGAACAAACAATGCGTAAAACAGAAGATCACGAGAAGAGAGCTAGGGTCAATGGACATCGTTAATTCGCAGGGCAAATGACAAAACTAAAATGTGTTTGTACACCTGTGACGATACATCAAACAAAAATTTGTAATCATATAATCGCACGTGTGCGATTTAAACATAAATGTATTATAATAATATTTTATTTCCTTGAATAAAAAATGTATTTTGTTTACCTTTCGTCACTATTTGTTATTGGTTCACTTATACCGATGGATAAATGTCAAAATGCTCAGGGATGGGAATTCCCGAAGCCTGATCCAGTACTATATGAGCCAAGTGATAGATAATATATTTATTTTAAAAAAGTAATTTCCATTAAATAAAATATTTAATTCACCCATGGAGTTGAAATAAATTCAAAAAATAAAATATAATTTCAAATTTGTACAAGAAACATATATATGACGTATTATTTTGATCTCCATGTACGAATGTACGATGAGACGAGGAAAGTGACCGACACATATGGTTGTGAGAGCAGAGAGATAGCATCAATCGCCAAGTTGCCAAATTATTCGATTATATAGGATTCTCTCTGACGCAGATGCTTTTTAACAGACTGACGATATTTATGGGTCAATTACGAGATGATGGATAACGATGATAATGTTAATTTCTCCATGTGGCGTGTTTAAACGCACTTTGTTTAGATGAATATGTAGCATGACAACTTATATCTATTCCCCGCTTATGTCATACGAGGATCGGGGATCTGTGCTATCGAAACTAAAGGTTGAAAAAAAGCGAGTTGACTGATTTATTATTTTGTGTTTGCGGTCGCGTCATTAGTTTAGTCATTATTCCCGTAAGTGTAGTGAATGTTATATTCCGGGATGTGGTGGTGCCGTTCCCTCGCTGGAACATCAGATCCGGCAACACCACGTATCTGCCCCAGCGGGGAGATCGATTGTCTCCGGTCATGTGCGGTAACGTAGTAGATCCAAGTACGTGTATGACTGCGCGTGCGTGAGTTGGTGTATGTGAGGAGAGAGGAGGGGAGGAGAACGCGGAGGGAAAGATCGCGCGCGATCTGTGATCCGTGTGTTAAAGTGCCGCTCCATCATTCGTGTGGAATTGACCGTAGAAGCCTTAAGAAAACTACCACTCAGAGAAGGAGTTCGTTAGGATTCTCCAGCAGTCAGCGGCTGAATTGGACCTAGCCATCAAGCTAGTGTCGAAAATCAGTGACCGCCGAGTCAGGATTCCCGGGATCCATCTTCCCAAAATGGAACATGAGATACGTCAGCGATAGGTATCTGCTTTTCACTGCAGAGGAGAAGAAAATGCTGCACCATCTCAGCCGTTGGAAACGTGAGTCACTGGTCCCGTAAGTGTAATGCATGTTTCTTCTTTTCCTCGGGAGGCGGCGGTGATCTGCCCCCGCTGGATGGAAGATCCGGCGCTGACCCACCGTTGGCTAGCGGGTTTTCCCTCAACCAGGTATCTCCAGCAGCGGCGTCCGCTCCAACAGGGACAAGCTTAAAAACTCCCGACCGGTTTCCCGGCATGCGTGGTAGTGCAGTGCACGTTAGTGTAAGTATGTGTAAATGTTAAGGATAAAAAGAGGAAGGAAAGATAGCGCGCGGTCCGTGGCCCGTTTGTTAGGATACTACTCCGGCATTCACATGATGTTGTTAGAAGACACCACAGCAAACTACCGATCAGAGCAGCCCGCCTGTAGAATTCTTCTTCAGACAGCGACTCAATTCGTACTAGCTATGTTAGCTGGAGTCGATATTCCTGCCATCGTCTGGAATGGAATCCTAGGGTCTCCCAGTGAGAGGCACTGCAGTGACATCAGTTGATGCCCTGAGCCACCTCTCCGCGTTGAAATCCACACTATACCACCACCAGGCTCCACCTTGGCGTCGCACGTGGTGGAGGTGCGGACCGCAGCGTTGGCTGGAGCGCGGGATGGCGTTAAAAACTGGTCGCGCCATCCAGATAGCGGCGCGGGGGCGGTGGCGGGGCGCGGTCCCTGGGAGCCGCGCAAGGCCAGCTGCGTATCTGCGGCATCTCGTTCCGCGGGGTGGTCGCGCCCGCCGCCAGCGCCGCCGCCAGCGCCGCCGCCAGCGCAGCGGCAGCTGAGGAGGCGCGTCGCAGGAGGAGGCCTCTCCGGGAGCAGTTCAGCGCCTCCGGCGGCCCGGGGCGGCGACGGGCCCGCCTGAACATGCCTCGGACTCTTGAAGGGACATTTCGGGCGGTCTCTCTTACATGAAGTCATTTCCTTCCCCATATCTTTTTTCCGCTTCTTCGGTTTCCTCAGTCTTGTGTTGTGCCGTGATACTCAACAGAAAAAAAAACATAATTTTAGAGTTTTCATTTTAGTTTCTTCAGACTAGAACGTTTTGAACAATATTATTTTCGTGTTCTTTGATTACTTTTACTTCTACGTCACGGCCTCTTCTTTCCTCTCGGCCATTTCCCCCCTCTCAGTCTCCTTGCTCCTCTCGTTCTTCTCTCTCCTCTCCATGTTCTCCCTCCTCACAGACTTCTCCTTTTTCGCGGTCGTCTTCACTCTTTCTGTCTTCTCCCTTCTCTGTCTTCTCCCTTCTCTCTCTTCTCCATCCTCTCAGTCTTGGTTCTCCTCTCGGTCTTCCTCTCCCCTAGGTCTTCCTCTCCCCTAGGTCTTCTCCCTCCTCTCAGTCTATCTCTCATTCAATTGGAATAGCTATCGTAATGAATGTACTTTACAAAACACGTTATTAATTATTTGGGTAAAAAAAGACTACACATTTTATGGGATTAATAATAATATGCTTACGTTATTGGATGTAGAAAAGTTAATACAATTATGTTATAGGGTGCAGGAAAGTTAAGACAATATATTACGGATACCATTCTAAGTGGAATATAGCAACTGAATAGTGATAGTATTTTACCGTTTCACAAAACGTTAGTTTGGTCTTTACAACAGGAATACAAATTAACAAAACATTCGGAGGTCCAAAGTAAAGTATTACAAATGCACGCTTCCTTTAACCAGTTCAACTTCACAACCATAGTTTAAATTTGAGGCAACTTCCGTGATTTCACATTCATGACATTTATCATGCAAAGATATTTTATGAAAAGGATTATTAAAAGTGAACACGACTCTCGTGGGACGTCTGGCCGGCGAGTCTGAAGACAAGACAGCGCAACCGACGAGGAGTCTGGCCTGATCCCTTCGGCGTCGTCCTTATGAATATTTCAGCGCAGAGCGGACGTGGTCCTTTCTTAGTCATTCCGTTTCCCCCCTGGCGTCTCCGCCTCTTTGGGCGTCGCGGCGCGGCGCGGAGCGGAGCGGCTGCCCGCCGCACGGCCGCTGCGCGCCTCCTCTTTGGTCCTGAAATACTGAGCGCCGCGGCGGCGGCGGCGGCGGCGGC
>BOPP01000178.1:2398112-2428236 GCA_017312745.1 Gryllus bimaculatus | reverse complement strand
GATATAGAATATTGCGAATCTTCCTTCCGTCCTATTGGCAGGCGTAAGAGTTCTTTATTACTAAATGTAATGTTAAGAAATAAAAACGGTGAAGAATTCTGAATATAATCTTTCTTTTACGAACAATTAAGTCTATGGTTTCTTAAGAAAGAAATAGTACTATGAACGTATAGTGGCTTCTTGCATGTCTCGTCCCGCAGCGCATATGGGAGTACTAGCACAATGATAATACTTTCTGTTCTATTCGTCTTGGTTGTTTTATGCCTTCTAATTAACAACAAATTCCTCGTACAATTTCGAAACTTATTATTTTGAATTTTCCTTCACCTGAGACGAAGTGCCGATATTTTAATTTTTACTGTATTTCATTGATTTTGATTTTATTTAGTCACAAACACAGTAATACCTATTTGTGACATAATTCGAAACTATATTTTGTACTTTTTTAGATGACGACTCTACCACATACAGGAGGGACAGGCAGGCATGACACCTGACCTCCCAAACGGGCGCGTCGTGGCTTCCTGGCGCCGGAAGCTGCGGGGCGTGGCTGATCTCCCAGGCGTATGGCGCTTCGTCACCGCAACAAGAGCCACGGAAGGGTGATTCACGGAGCGAGTGGTTGCGCAGGGCGGCGGAAGACACGGACGTCGCTCCACGTCACGCCTCCTTTGTTCCTTGGATGCATCGAGCGGATTTTCGGGACGTCATTAGAACTGCGCGCCGACGAAGGTAGGGGGAAGATTCTTGCATTAATTCAAGAGATCTTCACAATACTCTTAATAAATATCAGTTTCATTATTTTTATATGACTTTTGTAAAATATTAATGTCAATCGATAATTTAGAATAATTTTGTATCTTTTTCAAAATGATCTTAAAAACGAGTTTGAATATCAATAGTATGCCAAATATCTTCAGATGATTTGTTTGGTAGCGCGTTATTCAACGCATATGTTTATAATTGTTCTCAATCTATCAAGTTCTCCAATCAAATACATACAATCAACAAACAACCAAGCCTAATTACTTAATTGTGTTTCTAACATGCAAAAAAAGTATGATTGAAATAAATTAATTTTAATGGCTGAGAAACATTTTTAAAAGTTCTTGTTTTATTTACTTACTCATGGTTGCACGATTACTCACGTTAGTGTGACGAAAGTTAGTCGGGACCCTTTTCAATGAAAGTCGAACGGCAGTGAAGTACGCTTTGTGAAGGCCAACACGCAGATTGCCTGAAAAGTTCTGCGGAATTAGCCTTCATGAAGTTAGACAGAAACATCATTGCTGCGAGGAGGAAACGTCTTGTAAAATAAATGTACATAAATTTAACTCTATCGATGAGTGCTCAGTGAACTGACACCAATATGTATTTCATTAAAATGATATTCTTAACACAAATGTTAAAGATGCCGTAAGTTTAAGAATCTTTACATGATTAAATTGTTAATCTGACTAATATCCAACAAACGTACTCTTTTTATTTTCACCGGAATTTTCCGTAAAATGCTGCTGTAAGTATCCAATATCAAATCTGGATTTACAAAAGTAATAAAAAACGTTTTCCCGTTCTTTCTTCGCGTAGCGTGTAAGGGGACGGCCTTCGAGGCTCATTTAGAATTGCAGCGCAGACAGCACAAACAGTTCTGTCGGAGTCTTCATTATGCTCTTTTGATTGGCCTCAAGACAAATACAGCGACGATCTCTCACACTGCTAACACAAGCTGTTCAAAGAGATCCCGTTGCCCTACCTGAGAAGTTATCAAGCGATTCGTCGCGAGGTTTTAGATTGTTAATTTGTGCCAAATAAAAACAAGATTAAAAGTAATCTAGAAATTTGTGCCAGTTATTCTTTGTTAGGCGTGAAAGAAACATGCCTATTTTTTACCTAACGATAATCCCATGAGGCAGGAGACGAAGCAATAATATGAACGCTTTTCTCTTTTTACCGGACTTGCGTGTCGCATCTGTTCCGTGGCAGACCGGACACGCGGTCAGGCGCTGGGAGAGAATCCCAGACCCACTTGCTTATGTAGAAAACCTGAGCGTCGTTTTAGCGCGGTAACTGTGCTCCGCGCTCTCGCCGCAAGCCCTCTTCTACTTCTAGCTACTGCGTGCTACTCGCTTCCACTTGCTGCCATTGATTCGCCGGAACGCACGTCATCGAAACTTATTGCACAACTGCCAGTTTTTATTGTTGCTGTCGCTCTCTACTGAGAGCCGTATGGTAACGTACTATTTGTTTTCTCTCACAGCTTGGGCCATCGCATCTCATCAATTCTTCTACTATGCCTTTATTTTTTTTGCATTTCGCGCTACGCTGTTGTCTATTTGAATCCTTTGAGATAGACCTATTGTCTCATAGAGGCTGATATTTTCCATATCAGTTCTATATCATCTGATTTTTGTTGTCGAATTCAACCTTTTACTCATTTGTTGGCATGCTCATAACCATGTTTGTACAATTAATACAGTTCTGCTCGTATAGCAAATGTTCTGATTAAGCAGAATATTTCCAACATCTCTTTAGACTATATTAGCTGCAGGGAAAATGATCTCGTTTACATAGCATCTAGTATTTTTTAATTCGCATTAGTAGTGCAGCAGAAAGAAAATATCTGAATGTAGCCTTGACATTTCCGTTCAAATGGACCTCTGCAAGTTCACATGACATAGTTTCTTCATCTGTGCTGATGATTTCTGATACCAACCTGCTGAGAACTTGAGTAAGTCGCAATGCATCTGCCTCTAGAGAATAGCGCTTGTGAGCCGACGGCAACTCAGATGCATACTTTAATTGTTGCGCCGGTGTCGGCTTAATCCATTATACGACCCTAATTTGTGGTTTGAACTTTTTAAAACTGTTGTCTATCGTTTCAAGAGAATTGATAAATGGAATTTTTTTTGTTGCGTAGTCAGTGGGTTAGTACCATTGTTCTGATGCAATGCATTATTCTAGGAAATGTCGAAATAAAAGTTATTCTGCCGTTTTTATTAGCAAAACGGAATATTAATAAAATCGAATGGTTGTTTAGGCTCTAAATTAGTACACAGATGTTACAAGAACTTACTTTTTCCATGCACATATTTTGATCATAGCAGGCACGAGTGAAATTATATAAAACAAGGACCAGCGTTATCAGATGACTTCATTTGAGTAATAATCCATTACGAAACGACGATCAACGAAGCGGAAGTGGATGTAAAAGGCGCGCAACGGGGAACGTGGCAGCGAGTGTAATGGTGGGGGCGCAGGGGGGAGTGGTCAGGTGTTTCGAGCCGGCTCGTGGCGGCGGCCGGCGCGGCGTCTGGCGATGAAATGGACGCCGGCATCGACTTTCCGCTTCTGCGCTCTTCTGCCCCGTGCGCCAGCCGCCTCCCGCGCAGCGATGCGAGTCTTTCCGCTAGACGGAACGCGCGCCACATGCCTCCGAGAAGGAAATGGCCCTTTTGCCAGTATTCATTCCAATTTGAAAATTGTCCCGTACGACGATTCCCATTCCATTCCATTTATTGCAGGTTTTATTTTTTCTTTCATTTGATTTTAATGGCAGGTCTGGGAGGCATTTTATGACTTCTTATTGCTTTACACTGTTTTCATCCATAATGTTTTGTAGTATCGGTACATAAATAAGTAAATATTTATTAAATAATATTTAATAATATTTTAATAAAGTATATTCCCATTCACGTTTTAATTTAAAAAATGAAACCATTGGTTATGATTTCCTTCTTCCGCCCTCTACTACGAGTTATTTTGAAAAAGGCAGTGGAAATTTTACAGGTAAACAGATCCGCTGAGAATATGACACTCTTACTATTCTTACTTGTAAAGTGGGAACTTGGCACATAATGACTTGAATTAAATTAAATATGGTGGACGCACCCCTTATTTTGGTTATCGCAGTTTTTACTTAGACGAAGAGAAGTATCAATTTCTCGAAAGTTTCCTGAACAAAAGTCAATTTTATTCACACAATAGTAAAATGTGCACTTTGGTGTATGAATTTTTCGAACTTGAAGTCTCATACTGTAACATTTAAGTAATTTTTGTTAATCTACACCACATATACATTTTGTTAATACTATACCACATAAGTATCTCAATTAGTGATACAACAGCTTTGTTATTTGCAGTGTATGTTTGTAAGAGCCAAAAAACGGGTACAGCCATGCGTACTGAAATAAATAAATCCGGAACCAACGGGAATTCGCTCTCCAGAATCGGCAAGCACATATAAGACAACTAGAGTCTGGCAAAGATGTTGCTGCCTAGCATGGCAGGTTATTACAGTTGGATATTCCCGTACCACCATTTAACGAGATGTACCGTGAATATCTAAGAATCCGGGAAAACCGTCAAACTCCGTATCGCTGCGGTGCCAAAAACTATTGTGGCAAAAAGGGAACTACTACAGGGAGGAGGGGGGAGGGAGAATCATTACACGACATGCAACCCTTCAACAAATTTCTACAGATTTGTCAATACTGGGCCATCAAGAAGTTCAGCATGCAAAATCATTTCAACGAGACATTTTCGATATGGGGTTTCGTGCGAAAGCCCACTCGTGTACCCGGATGACTGCACGATGCAAAGCTTTACACCTCGCTTGGGCCTCAACACCATGTAACTGGACGGTTGATGAACTGAAAACATTTCTGGTCTGACTAGTCTCGTTTCATATTGTTTTCGAGTCGTCAATGGTGCGGTTGTACTAGTACGGCGGCACCTCATAAATCCATGGACCCTGCATATCAACAAGGGTCTTTCAAGCTGGTGGAGGCTATGTGATGGTATGGGGCGTCGTCAGTTTGGAGTGATATGGAACCCTGACACGTGTTAGAATAGGAATTGTGACAGTGACTATACATAACATCCTGTCTGACCACCCTGCACCCATTCATCTTCCCACATGGTGCATTCCTTACGGCTTCGGCAATGTAACAGCCCACATGTTTATAATAGCCAAGAGAGTTGCTCCAGGAACCTGTTCTGAATTCTAAAACACTTCCAATGGCCAGCCGGCCCCGGGCGCCCCGCGCGCGCCGACGCGCCCCGCGGCGCCGCCCGCGGCCCCCCCGCCCCACGGCCCCTAACGCCCCGCCGCCCGCGGCGCGGCCCCCGGCGGCGCGTCCCCCCCGGGCACCCGCCCCCCAAAATCCAGAACATAATCAAGAACGTACTGCAACACATCTGATATGACTTGCAAAACGCATGCTGGTGATTCAGAAATATCTCCACCCTCTTCGTACTCTTACGAGTTTAATTGACAGCGCCCGGATGTCATGTTACCAATTACCTCCAGCGATACTTCAACACATTAGTCAAGTTATATGCATGTTGTGTTTGGGCGGCACTTCTGCATGCTCGCAGTGGCCCCTACCAAAACCGATATTACAGCATGTGTACAATTTTTGGCTTCTTCATATATTATACGCAATAGATGGGGGATTTAGGACCGGGGCTATATTTACCAAAATTTATTACTATCTAATTCCACTTCTGAGAGTTTTCGATTCTTTCTTCGGAATCGAAAAGACAAGAGGATACTTTGTGATGTTTTCGGGTCAAATGTGTTGCCGTTTTTTTCGCGCAGCATTATATAATTCTCTTCTCAAGGACACGTTCCTTTTAAGCGCGAGAACGTAATAAACTGCCGTCTAATAAATAAATCTTCTCCAGATTTCAATTCTGCACTTCATAATTTAGCTAAAATTGAATTAGGCCTATTCGATCTCGTCCAAAATTGCATAACAAGCAGTAGGCTATTATAATATTAATAAAGCTGTGAAAACGTATTAAACACTACAACTATTCGATGGAATCCAGGATATGATTGCGTGAATCCATATTATATATCACATTTTGATATACCACAACACTTTTCAATCAGTTGTTGCGTGACATTTCCATAACACGGAACAGGAACGCGAAAAAAGCACTCGTCAGCCTTTCCCCAGACGAGACATTGTATACTTGTATTTGGAAAGAACATTACTATCCTAAAAGCGTACTGGCGGGGCTACCGGCTCTTTCCTCAGAATCCAGTTTCGGGCCATCAGCATTAGGTTTAGAGATTCAGGTTGGAAAGGCAAAAACGCAATCACTTTCCTCGACTTACCGAGTTTATGAATGGAGAGCCACTCACTGCCACGGACTAGGCAGAGCGAGAGAGAGAGGTGAGAGCTGGCACGCGCACTTAATTGCGGGTCGTTTCCCTAAGGTGCAAGTTCATCCTTGGCGCCTGGCCGGCTGTTCCGTGACCAAACAGTCCTTCCGTTGCCATTACGCACGTTTCGATCGGCCCGCTCGCCGTCATGGGAAGACCTGCCCCACAGTGGTTGTTCGGTGACTGACGAGCGCAAAGTGCCCCTTTGACCATTTATTCGTGCTCAGGAGGTTTTAGCTCAGCCCAATTTCGAGGACGTTTTTTAGGAGCTTGCAGAATAAAGTAGCTTCCTTTCGCACGCTAGTGGGATATAGTTGTGACGAATGAACCAATAATAATAATATACATAATAATAATAATAATAATAATAAATATAATAATAAGATATAATGTCCTTTATAATGGCGAAGGCTCAGGCCTTAGGGCCTGCTTCTTCACGCTAACACTGAATTTACAACTTAGAATAGAGTAACATTTTAAGAGGGGAGGACAAGCTGTACATTTACTGTCTGGGGAACAAACCTAGGGACCCATCCCGGCATACGCCTTAAGCGATTGAGTAACACCAAAAAACCTCGAATCAGGATGGCGGCTTAGGGGCCAACATTCATAGAACATGAGGTATGTTATTAGTGAGTAGTGAAAGGGGAAGTTTTTCATGAAAAAGAAAAGAAAAGACGTAGCAGGGGAAGGGGTCAAAAGTATAAATGATAAAGTTTTGTGAGGGAGAGGGAAGAGAAAAAAAGCGAGAAGAAGGACTGAAGAGAAAGTAGTGCGAAAAAGTGAAGTTATTTGAGGAACGTTACCAGAAACGTACGTTTAGTTTACAGTAGCACGTTACATCTAAAATATACAATAATTTTTACACCAGAGAAGCCACAATACACTATAAGCTAATAACACAGTAATTTAAACACAATTACTGGCCCAGTACTTAAGGCAACAATACAAAAGAAGTCGGGTATACTTACACTCAATTTTGTTTATGCCAATATATTATAGTGAATTCCCATGATGATGTACAAAGAGAGCTACAAGTATATTTTATTCTGGAACGTCCTAATACTTTTGTATATTTTAATAACAATTTTCATTAGGGGTACACAGAAGAGTAATGATGCTCATAATTAGATGTTGAGAGGAATGAAAGATGAGGATAGAGCAATGACGTATGGGGTAAGAATATTGCGAGAATAAACGAGGGGAATATAGAAGGTTTTTAACGGGGCGGTGACACGGGCTCTTGGAAGTGGGAGAATTGGGAGATTGAAAAGACCGTTGTACGCCGTTCTATACGCCGTATATTCCTTACCCATGTGGTTAATTCAGCTCTTGATTTTCCCGCGAAACGATATTTAATATGCTTAGTCTCGTCTAGGTAATTTATTCCAGGCTTCGATGCTGTAATGCGTGAATGAATTTATCTGAATGAAGTCGTGTTGTGACGTGGTAACACAAGAGCAGCGGCTGATTCGCGAGCTCGATTTTGTTTTCAGAGGATTGAAGTTTTATTGAGGCGTTGTTGCATTGAAGAACCGCGGTTAAAAACTTATAAAAGAAGAAGTAGAGAGTGTTAGTAACCGTCTTTTGTCTAGAGTAAGCAGAAAGAATTCTGTCAAAAATGCGGCAACAAATGGTTCCCCCCGGTAAATTCGTAAGACACAATACAAAAAAGGTACGCATGCCGTTTACTCGGGCTACTTGTTAGTTACGTTGTAATTTGAATGTCATGTTGGTCCCAGAAGAAACGTCGCAATAGTCGAAATGTGGCATATAACGTGATTTTGATGAAGAGTCTCACGTGTGCAGCCTGGTAAAAGTGCTTGCAAAGGCGTTTCAGTGGTTGCATTGAAGCAAAACAGCTATACGCAATATTGGGAAGATTCCTAGACTGTACTCAGAATATATATCAATGAGTTTGAAAAATTGTTTGGAATTTGATATAGTTTTGAAATATATATTTTGAAATTTTGTTATAGAAAAAGAGATTTGGAGAAAATTATAAATATCGTGAAGACTAATAAATAGCTCCAGTATTGCGACAGTCGGCAGAGTGAGGTTGGGCAGAGCACAAAGAAATTCCATTCTATATCAAAGGGTAATATTAGAGATTCAGTCATTGTGGCACGGTTTCGTTGCGCATTTGGCTAAGCATCCGAGGAGGCAATAGAAGACACAGTTAAATATTGTTGTTACTGTTTTCTGTACTCCGGCTACGAGAGTAGATGGAAAAGTTAATGTAATTGCTGAGCATAAAAAAAGGGCAATTTTCCGCAGGAAAAACTCTCGTTACAGGGCACCTGTTAAGAAAAAGTCGATAAATCTAGAGTACCAAAAGATTTAGGGGAAAAAGTCCTCATAGCGACATCATACTGTATGCCCAGGAGTCCATGTTTTGTGGACCCTTGGATACTGCAAAATCGAATGGTTGATAAAAGTTTCCCGCTCCGCCAGTGATGCAACGCTAAGTGGCTACACCGTTCAGCGAATTTTCTCCAAAATAGATAATTTTTCGAAACCGCGCGAATTTGAAACTGATATTATAATGTTTGGAATACTTTACTGTGAAGCCCCTGAAGACATTTTCAATTTTTTGTGAACAATAGTCTCAATCGTTTTTTATTAAATTTTGGTTGATGTTAGTACTGAGGACGGCTTAAGGTAATTATACTGGTCCATGTTCGTTGAAAACGCTGATTTTTTTATTTGAATTGCGAAAAGTTTAGTTTTTTATAGTCTTCCTACAACTAAAATATTAAAGATGGAAATTTTTCCCTTAGTGAAAATCGTGTTCCATTTGAAAATAAGTTCATACACTATTTTCGAACATTATTAATACACTTTTGCGTTAATTTTGCGGTGAAAATTACGGGCGAGAAATACTTGCTTTTTTAGCACTACTGTTAATATTTTCTTTCAGTATAACTTGATTAATAAATTCATTTAAGAAATACATACTACTCCGCATTTGCTTACAGATTCATATTCAGGCGTATTTCGGCTCTGTTGCACTGGGTTTGTCACTGAAAGAGCGATGAGAGAGACAGACGGTGAGGGAGAGATAGATCGACGGAGAAGGAGGAGACAGATGCTAGAGGAGGAGAGACAGACGGACGCAGGAGAGAGACCAGACCAGGAAAAGGGAGAGAGGGACAGACGGAGAGGGAGAGAGACAGACGGCAGAGGAGAGAGACGAACGGAGAGGAGAGAGACGGAGAGGGAGAGAGCAGGACGGATGAGGGAGAGAGACAGACGGAAGAGGGAGAAAGACGACGGAGAAGGAGAGAGACAAGACGCAGCAGTGAGAGTGAAATAATACATCACTCAGACTTCAAATTGACAAGCAAGAGTAAAATTAAACATTTTGAATCGAAAGTATCTTCATTTTGTGATCGTGTCTACTTAAGAGTGCAATAATTCTATTAACTTCCTACGTTCAGTTTATGAGTTTTAAAGAGACAAATATTCTTTAATAGAGGAGTCTGTTAAACTGTTGTCTGTGAAGCAGTCCTCCCGCAACCAAGTGTTGTTAACGTATAGAGATTTGTTAACTTATGTCACATTAATTCCAATTCATGACTTTTGGTAATAGCGTTTGTGTAAGGCAGAATTTAAAAAGAAAATAAACATGATATAGTAATAAATAGTAAGGAACTTAAGCATAATTCAAATCTCGATTGTTTGATAGAACACATCTGGCAAATTGATTTTCGTTAGACGCCACTACTCCCCACATCGCGGCGCTTCATCCTGCGCGTGTACATCGTTTGGGATTTGGCGGGGAAATGTTTGCGGCGTCGGGGGAAGTTGCCCATGACCGTGGGAGGGCTGCGCCGGGCTCCCCGGGCGGGCAAGCGTCTGCGCGCCTTGACATTAGCACACGGAATCTATACAATAGGCTGGATCGGGACAGGAAAGTAGCCCTCAGCCCACAGACTGCAATGAAGGTTGTAATGAGCTTTGTCTTTGGGGTTTTGTGGGTTCTTGAATTTGTTATTCTACAACCTTCGGGCTTCTGTCTCGCAACCCGCCGGCCTTGCATTCTGTCTGGGCTCAGGCGAATCAACCTTTTCGCCTTATCGGGCACCGCCATGCTCCGATACACCTGTCATCAGAGGAAAATACAGCACTTCCCTAATCGCGCGAAAAAGGCTACATTTGTCATTGTCCGCTGCGCAATTGTTTCCAAATGTCCCACATTGCACTATTAGGCGGATATTGCTCTTTTGCGAATTCCCTTACACAAATTTGTTTGGTTTGCCTCAAGTCGTATAATTGGCCCTTTTTGTGTTACTTCGAAATCAGATTATCCAACGTGTAACAGTGATTGTCGACATGTCTTTGCCGTCTGACCAATGTGGTACTTTCAATGTGCCAATGAAATGAAATACTCTCTATGCTTTGAAACTCTTCGATTTCGCATCCTGCGATTTGAAGAACCATTTGTAAAAATAATTTTATATTGTTGTATGACACGGCCCATGGTGCTCGATCCGACATGGCAGCCCTCACGCAAATCCTCGCGCGACGTTAGCCTCTGGGTCGCTCGTGCGCAACCCGCACGCCTCCTGAATGGCGACGGGCGAGACTTTTCGGGAACGTTCACCTCCATCACCACGAGGGACGGTGGCGCCGCCGCCGCCGCCACCTACGCCCTCGGCAGCGGCGGCTTCACTTTTGTGGAAATTAGTTTTATCGAGAATCCGCACTTAGTCGCGCCTGGCGTTCCCGAAAGCGCCCGACAAGGAGCGAGGCGATCGCGAGAAGGGCCTTCGCCACTGACGCGCGGCGCTCATTTGAAGCGTTCGGCGTACGGGTGGCGATTTCTGCTCAGCGCGCTACCTGTCCACTTCGATAGCTGGAAAGCGTTGTGTTGCTGTATTATAATGAAGATTGCAAATATTGCAGTTATATTGCAGTATTTTATATAAATTATAATATAAGGATAATTACGATAAATGTTTTATCTAAACAAATTGATATTCAATAGGAAAAGTGTTCTTATGCCTTCTCAATTTCTAAACCTTATGATGTACCGTAAGTTTATGTTTTAAACCTTGTGACATTTCAAAGAGTTTTACTGACAGACAAAATATGTTTGTAATTGCATTCAAATTGCTGTGTTGTGTAAACTGTGAAAAACTGAAGGAGTTTAAGATGAATGCTGATGAAATCGAAAAAACACGAGATGAGCCATGGTTCTCGCAGACACTGCTGTTGTGAAAATGTCAGTATAAAACCGAAATTTTAAGTATAATAGCATGTGATGATCATGTAAGTCGATATATCGATGTGATCATGATTATCCATATATCAACGAATTCTAGGAACAAAAATGAAATTGCTAGCAACAAAGGTGAAAGAGTCTGGTTATTTTAGGCGTATACCACTCTTGCAATTCGTAATACTGAAATAAGAGATTGTCAAAGAAATATGTAATGAATCTATCTATACAATCACTAATGAAAACCGAGAAATCTCTGCATTCGAGGAATTAAATTCCTGTTTTAAATTTTTGTATCGTTACTGACCTAAAATTTGATAGTTTGAATCTTTCTATGAAATAAAAAGATTACAAAATACAAAATAGATTTCCACATATTAAAAACTCGAATAAAATTTAAAAGATTGTGATCTAATTAAAAAGTACTTTTCGTGGTAAAAAAGTATGGCTTAAAGTGAATTTTTGTTAAATAAATTCTGACTCGGAAGACTAAATAAATGTTCGTAATTTTTTGTTTACTTCAGAAGCATTTTTGTATTTTTAAATTGTGCTAGCGAAGACATTTACTTTTACTTGCTAAGAAATAATAGTGTTCTCTCTTTGCACCTCTTTCGAGAGGAATCTCGAGAAGAAAGATCGTGTAACAGTTTAAAATTTAAACGTTTAATGAAAACATTGGACCATAATGATTGAGTGGCTTTCCTAACCAAACAAAATGTTTACAGAAAACAATGAGTTGCCTTTTTCGAAATATTTGTGTTTATGTATTTTTACAGAAATTGAACCCAATTGCGTTCAAATTCCCGCATAGTAATATTTTGAAAGAACCTACGCATTTAAATAATGTAATGAACTAATATTGAGGAAAGCACTGCATTAAGAAAAATCTGTAGCTTTAAAAATGTTAAAGATTCGAAAAAATCGAAATTTGTAAAAATTAAAAAAAAATGTAATGAAAATGTATCATATTCATAAGCGCTTCACTTTTCTCCATTCGAGGAAGAATTTAAGAGAAAAAGGTTGTACATGTTATTGACACAATTTTGTACATGTAGAATGAACTTCATATAAAGTGCACCCAAATAATTTAAAGATAAGTTTTCAAAATCGGAGCCCCTTGAATCGGCAACAGCGATATTTTTTTTAATACGTTCTGTTAAGTTGCAATGTGTAATACTGTTTTTTGTATTAACTTGTTTGGTTAGATAGTGATTGCGCCACTACCTTGATTAACTATATTTTGGAATCAATTGTCAGAATATCATTGAAAGATAGGCGTACATCCGGGAGATTTCACCGTTTAACGCAAATTTAAATCGCGGTAGCCAACTTTGCCAAAGTTAATCAAATAAAAAAAAAATACGATGACTTGTACAATCTCCTTATTTCGAAATCTGCTAATAACCTACTCGTATCGAAGTAGGTTAAAAATATAAAGACACGTTATTGATGTTTTTATGTGCAGTGGTATCCTCTAATATTACAGACAATCAAATTTAAGTATTACTTTAAAAATTATTTTATGGGCTTCAGCCTACTAGAGACAACGTTTCGAGACTCTATGTGACTGCAACATCAGGTGTTCTATAATCCAGCAGTTTTATCAATTAAAGTCTTAAAATTATTGATGTTTTAGAATACATAAAGACGTTTCAAGACTCTATGTGGCTGCAACATAAGGTGTTCTATAATCCAACAGTTTTATCAATTAAAGTCTTAAAATTATTGATGTTTTAGAATACATCGTGCCTATATAGTATTCGAGTGTGTGAGTGTGTGCGATTCCGTCACTCGCGGCTACACTACTTCCGGTGCCGCAATCGAGACGCCAGAGGTGTTTTCGATAAGTCTCGGTCTCTTGAAGGAAAACTTGTAATTTGTTTTTCGGAGACCTGCATGGATTTGTTACGGTGATCAAGCAGTCCGTCAGTCCGTCAGTCCGTCAGTCCGTCAGTCCGTCAGTCCGTCAGTCCGTCAGTCCGTCAGTCAGTCAATCAGTCAGTCAATCAGTCAGTCAATCAGTCAGTCAATCAGTCAGTCAATCAGTCAGTCAGTCAATCAGTCAGTCAATCAGTCAGTCAATTAGTCAGTCAGTCAGTCAGACTCGGTCTACAGGTGGGAAAATGGAAATTTTTCGAATCGTTCTAATCAAATTCAAAACCCCCGAACGAATGAGCACGAAAGTACCTTTCCGTTTGTGTAAAGCGGCGCTCCGACAGTGCAGGCGTCTCGATGTACCGGCTGCCCCCCGGGCGGGAGGATGGAGGTGCGGCGGCCGCAGCCGCCTGCCGGCCTCGCCGAAGAGGAAGGAAGTAGGGTTTTCCGCGCTGGCACAAGGGCGGATCGCGCCGCCTCGATAAGCGCTGAGTGACGTTGACAGCTGGCGCGGCGCCAACGCGCCGTGGGAGAGTGGGCGGGGCGGTGCGGCGTCGGGCGGCGTCGGCGGCGACAGCCAATCGCAGCCTCCTCGGCGGGGTGTGGGAATTCATTTCTCCGTGGAGTGAGCTCTCTCTGTAGGGGCTCCCGCATACTAAAAATACGTCAATATCAATATTGTCAGGTGTTAATCTTATTGATGCCTTTCCATACTGTCAATAGTGTCCTTCAAAGATGTCGAAGGCAGATGTCGAAGGCATTGCGACAAGATTGGGACACAAGACGTTTTTGCTTATTGTATCGTAAATAAAAAGTGTTGCGAGAGTCATTTCCCAAATGTATTTATGAGAGCTATGTCGTGGATGTCTTTAGAATGTATTCCAGAATATAGAACCACGGCTAATTAGATGCTGTGAGATTTTGAATTTTGATTATTTTGAAATTTATTTGGCTACTACTAACGTTATTTTCGCTAACGCTCTTTTCGTAAACTTTTCGAAACATTTGCAGCTATTTAATTCAAAGCATGATGAATTTATTTTTAATGCCGAAATTTCATTCTGAATAAATATAATGGTGGCAATTCTGGTGGACGAAGTCGTGGCTACACTGCAGAGAATAAGGATTCCAATTATTATATGCGCCATCAAACAATTTGCATTACGTTTTTAAGGAAGTTTTTTATTCAGGTCGTGGCTGAGTCGGACGTTTTAACTCTTAACTCGACATAATGTCGTTCATGATGTGAGTGTTAAATTGCCAATAAAATGTCGAATGTGTATTGAAGAAACTTCTGTGATATTGAAGAATTTTGATCTCCATTAACTCAAACATTAAATATTTTTTAAGGCATTAATTTCACTGCCACCTTCAGACGAACGACATATTAGTTGCTAAGAAAAAAATTGGAACTGCATGGACGGATGCAGGAACAAATTTAGAGAGGGGGAAATTCAAAAAGGTTTAGCCGAATATGTCATTTTAAAAATTTTGTAAAATGTCGTAGGCTACATTCAGCGATTCGATTTTATACATTTTAATGATTCCCCGAAAAAAAATTCACGAAAGTTCATGGCAAGTTAAAATTAATAGTTACTGAAATATGTTAGCAAATTAAATAAAATGATATAAATTCCCCCCTCCCCCGCGCCTGAACGTGTCAGTTAGGTGCAAGAAGGAGAGGTGTTTACAAATATGGGGTTTTCATTTGTTGAGCATTGCTATACATGATCCAATGTTTATAAAAAAATTGATTAAAAGTGGGTGAATCAAGTCTCAATCACCATTAATAGCTCTCATCGGAGCATGTCAGAAAATTAAGTGAAGGATACAAAATTGTATGTTATAAACTAATATTTAGAGCATTGCATTCTACATACGAGTTTATTATTGAGAAAATATTTCCATTTTCTATCATTCTGAGTTTTTGCAAAAAAAAGCAGAACTTTTTTGAGAATAAGAATAAGTCGGCAGTATTTCCTAGAAGTTTCCACTAATCATATTATTCGAAGGATGAGATTTGCAAACATTACGGACGTCACGATTTTTCTTAGAATCTAGAAGTTTCATCCTTCTTAAAGACGTTCTCTAGTCTTCTGGTCTCGATGATTAGCATGAAAACATTATTTGTCTCCGACTAATAAAACATATGACGATAAGATAGTTCTAGAATCCTTAGAAGATGTAACGGAATCCATGGCATGAATCCTTGGAATAAGCTCTTCATTCGTGATGACACCCTGCGCATTTCCGCTTCGTCGCCGGAAATTTATGTGCACATTGGCTGGGACAAACACTGCGCTGTCACTCGCCGACATAATGGGGCACTTGGTGGGGAATGTGTACCCGTTTGTGCAATTTAAAGAACGTAAAAATGAAGTAAAACTTGTAATAGTTTTAGAAAGACGAAAGTAGGCCTCCATTCCATGTATTGTTTGGAGTTTGAGTTTTGTTTGTATTCTGATTTTGGGACTGAGAACACTTCAATGCTATTGGTACGATTTAAAGAGAATAATCAAGATATTAATTTGAAAAACATCTACATTTTCACAGCGGCATTCGATCTCGTAAATAAAATGATTCGATATATTGGTTGTTTTCTGTTCACAGTTTATTTTTGTGCTAGCTATTCGAGTAAATATGTTATATTAAATACGCTAAGAAAGGATGACGGTTTTGTAGCATTTTAAGACACTCCCGACGCAACGTAAGTATGCTGTAGATTGATAGGGAATTTCGCTACCCCTAGGCTTACATCAAAAAACGAAATAGTGATAAATGTGATAAAACGAAAATAGCAGGTACACTTGCAACCTGCAACACGTGTTACTCTGCAGTACACTGTTTACCATCGTGCATAATTCAGATTGGAATGTCATAAACTCTTAACATCATATTTTCGGGTCCGTGGAGAGACATGAACTACGTTTCTGCCGCAAACTCCAATATAACACATTTTGCACAGACCTAGGATTCTATGTTTGGAGGATACCCGTTTCCAAGCACGGTTTGTCAGAAACTTGCGAAGTTGGAATCTAGTTGGCAGCTTTCACTTGTAATACAATGATTTACAAGTACATAGCCCAGAACATCGCACACGTCCAACTAGTATTCTACAATTTTAAACCTATAGGTATATTTCCTGAATAATTTTTTCACTTTTATGTAAATCCATCTACTCAATATTCCAGTACCTTTTATTTTTAAACGCTTTCGTATAATTTGATTTGCATAATTAAGTTCTTGTTAGCGCTCCACCCGGGACAAGCTATAAGTTCCCGACTGGTCTCCCGACAAGTGAAAGTCTAGTGCATGTGTGTGTGTGTGTAAGCAAGTAAGGGGTGAGGCGAGGACAAGGAAGAGGAAGGACAGATGGCGCGCGGTCCGTGGCCCGTTTGTGAGGCAACTGCTCCGGCATTCGCCTGGTGTTGACCGGCGAAACCACGGAACACTCCCGATGAGAGCAGCCGGCCGGTGGAATTCCCCTCCGGACAGCGGCTGAATGCGCTCTGTTGCGGACGCGCGGATGCGCAGGTGCTGCGCCGCTCCGCCTTATCTGCATCGGCGCGCGCGCAGCGGTCGCATCGCTCGAGGCGGCTGCGGATGACGCACACATTTGCCGTTCGTCACTTCTTTGATTGATTGATTTGGTGATTCCCGCCACGTCAACTACCAGGATCATTAGTCCCGTAAGTGCAGCGCATGTTTTTGCTCGGTAGTAGGTGGTAGTGGTGATCTTTCCCCCCCCCCACTGTATGGCGAGATCCGGCGCCGACCTACCGTGGCGTTTTCCGCAACCAGGTATCTCCCACCTAAACTGCCTTTCCTGCCAGTTCCGTTAGTCTCTTCGGAAGACAGGATGAACCAGATTCGTGGTTTCTCGTGCGTCATCGCCGACGGAAATGACCGCTACATCGCACATCCTCAAAACGAAATTTAATAATCTAAAGAACCTTTCCCGCCATCACTATAACCTATGTTAAAACTCCAGTAGTTGTCGGTTCAGTGGTGCTCGTCGTGTGCCGTCTCATGAAAAGATATTTATAATCCGTGATGTCCTTTAACCCTTTTCTCCAAGAAGAAAGACATATCGTATCGCAAGAGGAAGAACAGTATGGTAGTGCTGACGGGATACCACATTTCACAAGAAGGAAAAAACCAAAGGTCAACCCATTATTTTTGGACGGATATCCTAAAATATACGAAGAAATGTATGTTTAAACTATTACCCTGATGACCTTTATTCCCTATTAAAGCACACACATACAGTTGTGAAACTATGCAAATTATAAGTCTCAAACACTACTATACGCCTCAAGGATATTATTCAATTTTTTCGAGTTGTTTCATCCTTGGTATCGTTCAACGTACATCGTAGTAGGTTACTGGTTAGACATATTGACTGGGAGAATTGTACTAGTGGATAGTGTGGAAAACTGAGATCAATCACGTGACAGTATCTGTTAAAAAAATATTGCTCCTCCCATATAATCTCAATACCCAAGTAATAATAATAATAATAATAATAATAATATTAATAATAATAATAATAATAATAATGAGAGAGACGACCTTAACAGTAATGCACGATAGTATAAGAACCTACCAATATTTGCATTTTATTTTGCATATTTATATTATATTCTATCAGAAGTTCAGTTTCAGTTTTTCCCACCAAATATTAGTTACAAAGATAGTAAATCAAGAAATACGGAGGAGAAGTTTTTCCGGAGAAGCCAGCGAAAAGTAGTAAACTGATTAACAATTTTATTAAATATTAATTCTATTACATTGATATCTTTATTGTTCAGAGATTTAATACTTTCAAATACATTTGAAATACACATTTAATTTCTAAATATATATTATTTTTCAAATAGAAGGCTTTCTGTGATACGTGTAATTTATCGAATAACCCTCCCTCTCCCAATTGTTCTAGGAGCAAGGTACGAAAGGACAAATGTCTGCGAAAAAAAATTGGTATGTACTTTAGTTGTATGCGAGTGAAGAGTTTTACTTCTAAGAATGAGATCCAAATCATAATCACATGGATTTTGTAAACAAGGGAGATAGGTGTTTTGAAATTTACTTTTTCATTATCTGATAATTGCACAATATTATAAAAACAACACCGTTTTTAAACACGAATAAGCTGCAAAACCGTCATGTAGAAAAGTTGCAACAAAATGAACAGCATGAAAACCTTCTCCATGAAAAAAAAAAGCACTTTCATGTGCCAACTTTCACGGAGATCGTCAAACGGTGCAAACGACCATTATTATATGCGCGAATGCTCTCGATATATACCACCAGATTTGCCCTGATGAAACGTAGCGGAGCTCCTGGCGCCTGGCGGCGAGTGCGTCGGCTGTCGCCCCTTCGGCCGAGCGAAGTACGCGGAACTGCCCGCCGCCGCACGGCCGGGCCGCCGCGTGCTGTTCGGCCTGCGTGACGCGCCTGGCGATCACCGCCGCGGCGATGCGTGACGCCGCGCGGACTGCGGGACGTCCCCGTCTTCGAATAAGCCGCGTGTGCTCCATTCGTTCCTCCGATCAAGGAGGGGCGTGGGGCAAGATGCTTCTTCTGTAGACTGATGATCCTTGGGATATGCCGCAATATTTCTCGCATTTTGTGAGTTTTCTAGTCTGGTACGAATTACAGGGTCATAAAATATGTCTTGATGAAGGTTGGTGTCGACGTTTTACCTCTTATGAAAATCTTACATCTTACACCGAGGTATCGTAAACGTCCATCGTAAAAATCCTACAACGGAACCGGCCATCGTAGACGATTCTAGCGTAACTGGCAGAAACAGTTGTAATGAAAATGTAGATTATTAACGGAGTTGATGTTGTATTTTTACGCTCCGAATTATGATATTCTATCATTAAATGTTGAGTCAGAATATAATGAATAATAATAAAAATGTATATTGGGAACAGCGTCTTTAAAATTTTAATGTTATATTTAAACATTATTATTATTATTATTTAGTTAAACTTTATAATCAACCCAATATAATGGTATTATTACTTAGTTCTGATCTCTGTTCTTAAAATTCCCACTACCAGAAAGGCGAAACGATTTTAGTAGTGATTTTGCACTATTAGTGTTGACTGGAAGTGAAGTTCGGACTTAAAAGTATGATTATCAGTAATAAAATGCCGTGGGAAGTGCATGCGGAAGCGGGCGCAGACGCAAACGGCAGGCAAGGGCAACAGATTTGTCTGCAGTAGAAAGCGGCGGATAGACACCCGGGCATCGGTGACGTTATGTGTCAAATAAGTTAATGCATTTCTCTGAATGCTTCTCACTATCCGAAACTGACGACATTAAAATTAGAAAAGGGCTATGTTTTCCCTAAGTTGACAAAATTAGAAAATTTTAAAGTCGAAAAAAGAAGTAATAGTGTTTAGGGTTGAAATTTTTCTACACGAGGCTGAAACTTTCTCACATACACAAATTATTTCTAATAATTCATGTAATTTTGAGTGATATTGTTAAAATAATTTTTTTGTATTTTTGAAAAAGTAAAATTTACAGTTCTGTAAACAGTAATTTTCGTTAGTTGAATCTATATCATTACTTTCAACCTTTGAGTCATTAGAAAGAAGAACTCTGATTTTAGCTTTCGTTTGTTAGTTTGGAATATAACCATACTTTGCAAAAACATACCACAAGAGTATGTAGTGGAGTAGGTTGGTGTAGCAGTATTTCCACTATTTAACCTCAAATGTTTAGCATCAATTTGTCTCCTATGGTTAGTAATCATTCCTTGTGTACGTAGAAGAATTAGAAAGCAAAACATATAGAGTGCTCAGAGTGAAAGGTGCTGCGCTCAAGCGGGCGGCGGCGTCAACTCGATATTCGCGCAAAGAAGCACGTAAGAGATGTAAGTTTATCGTAAATTTTACGTAATACGAAGAAATTTGGAAAAAAAATCCAGGAGAGAAAAGATATCGTATACGGAATTCGAGAAAATTAAATAGAAAATAATTTGTAAGGGATTGTATCTGTATAATTCTATAATAATAATATTGTTTTTATTTTTGGCGATTCTGTGGTAATACCTCATACATTTCGTGCGAAAACACACCGACTGAGTTTAACTTAGCATTGCTAATCCTAGGGTTTGAGTCGCGACTGTAGGGCAATTTTCAACTCTGGCTACGTAGTTACGCCGTGTGCAGCTGCAGTCGGGACGAAAATTCTTCCTGCAATTGCAGTAGAGTCCTACTGTTTGCTGGTTTTCCGTGGTTTACTCGATCAATACCAGGCGAATGCCAGAGCGATATCCTAAGAAACGGGCCACGCACCGTGCCTGATTATCATTCTGCATTGTCCTATCCCCCTCATTACACAAACACTCTTGGACTACATACCACACCTGTCAGGAGACCGGTTGGGGGCCATTGGGGAGATACCTGAATGAGGAATATCCGCAAGCTGACGTGTAGATAGGTTCCAGATCTTACCATCAAGTGAAGAGGGAACCCCACCACTGCCCGGAATAAAACATGCACTACACTAACGGGACTAATGCCCACAGGAGTTGGCGTGTCTGCTCACATCAATTAATCTATTTTGGTCCTGCAAGGAATGCACAAGAAATTGGTCATGAGGGGAGAGAGAATAAAAAATGTAAACACAGGTGTGAGTAACAGTTGGATGCGTCTCGGAGAATAGAATTGGAGGGCAAGGGATTTCTCACGGACTCGCACAAGACGCCAGGTCATGATCTGCTAATGAGCCACGCAAACAGACTGCCTTCCGGTGATGTCAAACTGCACCGGAGAAATACCTAGAAACAGAATCATCAAATAAGAAAAGCTTCAAACAAAATTGTATAGAGGTGCATTTACTTTTTCAAAACATGAACATAAAATTGATAATAGCAGTAAACAAAAGTAGGATCATGGACATGTGTGGTGAATGTATCGGACAATGGCAGATTAATTATTTCCTGTTTCCGGGAGCGTCGACGGCGACGGTCTTCAGTTCCGTAAGGAAGGCGCTTTATTTAACACGGAGGGTGACGGCCTTCTCCTCCTCTGGATGGCGAGATCAGGTGCCGACGTACACGACGGCGTTCAGGGTTTCTCGGTCTAGAGGTATCAAATTTGCGGGGCACCGCCCCAATCGGGACAAACTTTAAGCTCCCAGTTGGTCTTCCTACATGTGTGCTAATGTAGGGCATGTACGTGTGTGTGTAAGGTGTGAAGGTAGGACAAGGAAGAGGGACAAAAAATCGTGCGTGGTCCGTGACTTGTTTGTTAGGGAACTACTCCGGCAGCCGCTTGGTATTGAGCAGAGACACTACGGAAAACTAGTGATCTGAGCAGCCGGGTGCTATAATTTTCCTCCAAACAGGGTGGTGTTAGGTATATAGCTAGTACCTGACCTGTCGGACCTGTCGGTCAGGGGCACAACAGTGACATCAGTTGATGCCGTGAGCCGGCAGAAAACGGAAGAAAACAATGTACCTGTGTTAAGGCTCTGTGTGATCCAGGAGCGCGGGCATAATACAAGCTAAAACATGAGTAAGAGTGTTCAACGTCTCAAATAAAACAAGGGATGTCTATCCGCTGGGTGATACACAAGCATACGCACGAGCGTGAGTAAGAGCAGGAGGGATAGGGCAGTGGATCGGGGGAGGCGCTGGGTCATCATCTGCTAATGAGCGAAGCGGGCGGCGGCGCCGGGCGCACCTGCCGCGTCGTTCGCCCGTTTGAACGCGCGCCCAACAGCCCTGCCTCGCCCTCTTCCGCCGCGCTCAAGGTGAGCCCAACGATCTTTAACGTCTTCGGCCACATGCGGGGCGTTTAAAAGGCGGGAGGCGGTTTAAAGCGTCTCCGGCGGCAGACGCTGCGCCGCGCCGCGCCGCGCGACAATGAAAGCGGGGCGTAATGGGCCCGCACGAATGATTCAGTCGCCGCCCGATACTCGTGCGTCTCGACGGCGCACGCGCGGGGGCGGCGCACCTGGCGCCCGCCGGTGGGCGGTCGATGCAAGAGGTGGCTTAGGGCATCAGCTGATCTCACTGCAGTCCCTTCACCGGGAGGTCCGAGGTTCGGGTCCCGAATGACGCGTTCTTTTGGGGTTGAATCTCGTTAAAACTTGTACTCTTTTTCGCTATACCAAATACCCTTTATAGCTGTGAGACACTAATCTCCAGAAAACTAAAGAGGACTACCTATTCTTACCACTTGTACCCGATAAATATAAAGGGGCAGAAAATTCGTGTTTTGACGCAAGCAATCGCTGAATTCAGCATGTTAGTGACGGTAAAATCGTGACGGCAAGTTAGTGACGGTCATCTCATATATACAAACAAAGTTGTGTTACTTATACCATATATAACTCAAGAACGCTGTAATTATAGTTGGGTGATTATAAATAGTGAATGGTATAATGAGAGATACGTATGAATGGATGAAATAATGTCTCAGATGAAATATGGGGATTTAAGAAGCCAAGCACGTCGCAATGGCCTGGTGAAAACACCCGGATCCTCGAGGAATTTGAACTCATTTGTACCTCCTACTTTTTGAACAAGGGTACTAGTCTATGCTCCATCGTGACTAACACAAATTGAGTAGAATACCCTACGTATTATATTTTGCATTTTAAAAACAATGCCTTTAATGTGTTAAATCTATTTTTAATATTTCTTTGCTTATATTTTCATCAATACTGCTTTTGTGTCGCACTATACGGTAGTTGACCATGATCTTTTTATTTTTTTTGTGCTGAAGTCCAATTCGAACTTGGACCTTATGTGCGCGTGCTCGTCGTATTGAGGGAGTCTTCCGGGTCGTGGCAATTGCGTCATATGGAAATTAGGGATCATGTCGCCAGTGAGAATGACAGTTCAAACAGAAAGACGAAAGAAAGAATTACGTGGGTTTACGGTCCGTGGTTTTAAGGTGCAACTCAGACACCTCTTGAATTGATGACCCTTGGAAACGACCGATCAGATATCTACCCCGCAAATCTTATTGAAGTAGTGATAAGAGATAGGTGTCAGATTCGGCTATTTGTGTCGAAAATCTGACGACACCCGAACCTATCACCTTCCAGACGTCGTTGGTTTGGTCGAGGACACACAATTTCATATTAAATGCGCTCATAATTAGTGTTCGAATTGATTATAAGATCACTTCTCGCTACTTTTGTCTGTCTCTTAACTCGTCTGCTTACCTACTGAATTTGTAGGTTAATTTAGAATAGAAAGCATTATACCATGTATGCTAATGACTATCTCCGTACTATTCGACACCAAACTGAAAACGACTATTTCTAAGTTCTGCTGGTAGGGATTTTTGCGCTTCTCACTCAAAGACTGGAATTATGGCCTTTATCATTTCCAGTTGTCGTCTTAAAATTAATCTCAGAGTTTTTCGACTCATCATTTTTGAAGGAAAATTACTTTAACTGCCCATATTAAGAAAAAATATTAACATTTTGTACTGTCTGTCATCTTTGTGAAGAGGTTAGCTTTTTTCCGTGTAATGAAAAATATCTTCATACTCGTTTAATGGAAGTGGTTATACAAATGGGTTTCACATGAATGAGCGACGATCTACGAGTAAATAAAATCTTGACCATTTAAGACACAGAGTAGAAATATGATCGTTTGTCCTTTCATGTCTCACACGTACTTATGACAGCAATAAATCCAAATAATTTAATATGAGAACAATAGTGTATAACTGCATACCTTTCGTCTTATTTATTTCTGTGTGTCTTTCTTTCCGTAGTTATTTCTTTCTCTTGTACGCAATATTGCAAAATTGTTGTTCGTTGCTTTTAGCGAACATAAAAGTTCGCCCTGTCGTTTTCTGTTTCACTCCTTTAAGTCACACTCGCACGTCACAATTACGTGGACGTGCTAACTCCGAACTGAACAGCCTCCTTTGATCTGCATGAGTGGACAGCGTGAGAAGTCGCTAAGGACACTCGTGAGTCATCAACACAGACGTTCTGAGACGCATGGCATCGCCTTGGCCAGCCCATAACGACGGCCTTCGCTTTAGCGCCTCTTAAGCTACGTCAGCGTTAATGAGACCTAATATTCTGAATTTACTAATTGCTTTACAGACTCTGAACATATCTTGTGACCAACCCTCTGACCACATATACGTACATTTTTGCCATACTGAATAATGGATGGGTGGTAGTGAATTTAATGAAATGAAATGATGGATGTGTTGTTCTAGCATTGCTTTCCACGTCACAACCATTGGAGCTAAGTCAAACACACGTATTAGCATTTAGTGAATTGGAACCTCAACTAGCGGCATCGAAATCCTCAAATACCCGACATCGCCGCGAGAGATCGTGAGGTAAAAAAAACCCTCTTTAAATCCGTAGTGGTATTTTTGTGTGAGAGAGGGTTCAAAATGATCATGGCTATAGAATATAATTTATAAAAGTAATTTTTGACATTCAATCGATTTCAAGTTTTCTGTGCTCATGGTCACACTTTTTACAATGAAGCCTGGAAAATAATTCAATTGCAGCGTAGATCAAATAGTTTGATTGTCGAAAATCCTTCCACCGCCGAATACCTTCTAGTGTCGAAAATTCTGCCACCGTCGGGTCCTAGGACCTCCCGGTCAGAGGCAGTGCGGTGACATCAGTTGATACCCTAGGTCGCCTCTCCCGGTAGCAGTCACAGTGACGCCGGCTCATGCCCTCCGCATGAATTCCCCATTACTATGTTGCTCCATTGCAGCTGGAAGGCGGTCTGGCGACGCGATACGACTGTACCGCTCGCACTGACTCACCGACAACGCCCACGTCCCCGCCGCGCAACCGCCTCCGCCGCCACCTCGATCTCCGCCTCCGCCCCCGCCTCTGCTCTCACACCCCTCGCACCGGGCGCAATGGCTTCGACGGCGAGCGGTTAGCGCATCGGGCCGTTATATCCAAGTTCGAATGGGCAACATTGGCTCAGGGTATCGACTGATGTCGGATGCCAGTCCCGACTGTGGCAGGATTATCGACACTAGCTAGATAGCTGTGTCGAGTTCAGTCGCTGTTTGGAGAGGAATTCTAGCGGCCGGCTGCTCTGATCGATAGTTTTCCGCCGTTTCTCCGAACACCAGGCGAATGCGGGAGCAGTACCTTAAAAACGGTTCACGAACCGCGCGAAATCCTTCCTTCCCCTTCCTTGTCTTAACATCACCCTTTACTTACACACACACAAACATCTACAGTACCACATATGCCATGAGAGCGGATCGAGAGCTAAGAGCTTGTGCCGGTTCCGGCTGGGGCGGTGCCTTAGGATATCTAGATGGGAAAAACCCCTCTGTGTAACGTGGGCAGCCATGTAAATCGGCGTCGGAGAGAGAGAACTACACATCCACATAATAGGTTAAAACGTGCACTACATTTACGGGACTAATTACAATAGCAATTGACTCATCCGGAACCACCATTCAATCAAACAATGAGTACAAGTTCGCGGTTCAAATGCGATCGAATGCGGAGATTTGTAAGAGCAAAAATCTCTATAGTACGCCTTTCTTCGGAAGGGAAGCTAATCCGGCTGCCCCATGTTGGAGATTTACAGCATGTAAAAGTTCAAGCCCAAAAAGCATCTGAGCTGAAGTCAAATCGCCTGTTTCGTCACTGAACATGGGCGTAGCGAAATCTGGGCGTAGCGTAAGTCTGGGAGAATAGCAGCCCTAGTACGGCATTTGTGGATGATTGATTCTTGAGCGTCTTCGTGTTCCCAATGCCCGCCAACAACGTTTGGGAAGTTTGTTTGGCATGACTGTACTTTCTTGTTACAGCTAGTACACTGGTTTGCCCCGTCAATGTACCAACTCTTAAAATCAGATGCTCAGTGTGGGATTTGGGATAAACCGATCGAATTCTTGATGTTTTTAGGCATGATTCTCTTTTTTACACACTCGCTCATTCTTTCAAAAATACCCCGTGGATTGTTCGAAACAACGAACTGTACCTTGATATTGTCATTCAATACCAGGTATCATTCATATAAACATTGCAACTTATTTCCATCTTCCTTCACTCTAGTACATTCTAACATTATAAAGTTACAAACGTTTATAATAATCTCATTTTTGTTACAGTGGTTATGAATGTCACATAGATCAAGACTCAATATTTCATTCTAATAATAATAGTGTAAAGAAATTTATCCTCACATACGTACGACAATTTGTATTTTCATTTTCTCACCTTTTCGCTAACTCTCCAATATCCTATCATTATCTGTGCAGCTTAAGGAATTGACGAGTTGAAGTAGCCCAGCACGTCGGATTAGAGTATTGTGAACTAAGAACACGTCGCTATCCGTTAACAATAATAAAACATCCTTTTGCACCTCTTTTGACTCTCATATCTCTTCATAATTATTTTAAAAAATTATGTTTGATTACTTATTATTTATTCAAGCAATACATTCGTAAACGATACCTGTTTGAAAAAAATGTTCGTTAAACTTACTGAGATTTACCAAAACAATTAAAATTATTTTTCGTATATAAAATAATACCAATCTTCCAAAGCAAATGATTGTCTGTAAGCTAAATAATGGGATTTTCTCTGTGGTTTTTCCTCTCTCTCGCGTTTGTTAGCTTTGTGGCTAGACGTTTCATTAAAGTGGCCAAAATTGGCAGTCACGTAATCACTTGCCAAGAAGTATCAGCTTATAGCAGAGTAGTGTATTACTTAGAGCTTTCTCTCCATTGTCCTTCGTAAATCGTTTCGCGTGAAAGTTACAAATATTTCACCGACAATCCTCCGCTCGATAAATATTACGGTAATATAATGCGTAAGACAATGAGTGTTCTTGCTAAGAGGCAGAGAATTCTTGGGAGGTGCTGGGTCAGTGACATGTTCTTGTTCGTATCATCAATTTGAACTGGAAATCAATAGCATGAGCTTCAGGCTAATGAAGAACAATTATATTAAAAGTTTGGACTTCTAAATTTCTTTCTGACAACAAGGAGGAAACGCTTTGCGGCCAATCTTCACTGTCCAAAAGACAATGGATTTGCTTGCTTAAGGGAAACTATTCGTCTCTTTCACGTCCAATTGCTACTGCGCCTCGGAAGTGGAGTGCGGCACTCGCCACAAGGATACTTTCGCGTCCTGTTGCGAGAGAGAGCTCTTGGTATGACTCCGATGTGTCAGCGGCATTGTCTCGCGAGACGCAGCTGTGCGTGCGTGGCTGTGGGTGGCCCAACCCGGCGACGCCTCCGCGAGGAGCACAACGCCATCGCGGTCACGTCCGCCTCGCCGCCGCCTTGCCTGTTCCGCCTTGCCTTTCTTCCCTTACGCACTTGAATCGTCTGAGTTGAGATCGGAGCCAGCGCTGCCTCTGTCCCGGCTAAGTCTCTCATGAGGTGGTCGTAATGTTCGAGCCCTGTCGGCGGCGAATTTTTGACTCTAGATAACACGTACGTCGGATTCTAAAGGAGAATTCTAGAGGTCCATTGCTCTCATTGAGTGATTTCCATGTTTTTTTATCTTATCATTACGAGGCGAATGCCGGGCAGAGCTCCAACAAAATGGGCAAAGAACCGTGCGCGATCTTTCCTTCCTATTCCTTGCCCTATCCGTCCCCCTCTCTCTCGCTCTCCTCTTACACACACAGACACACGCACTCTTATAAGCATTTAAATGCACACCTGCCGAGGAGAGCAGCCTGAGCTCAAGTGCTTGTTCCCTTCGCCGCTGGATCTCATCAGGGAGCACCGCCACCTGCAGCGATAAAGTATTCACTACACCAGTCGGACTAATGACCGTAGCGGTGTGCTTCCTCACCCTCCCCATCATCCACACCCACACCGCACCGATCTAGGCTCTCCTAGCATTTGCCGCTGTCTATACGCTCGCTGTCATGTTGTTCTCGCGATCTTACTTCCATTTCCTCTTCACTGAACTCGTCCTCTTCCCCTTCTTTTTAAGCCGATGCGACTGCTCGTCTTGCTGCATCTTGCGTCATCGTTGACTCTATTCGGACTTTACCTTTTTTGTTTTGAAGTTTTTATCGGGCTCTTTATCGTTCATGTAGAGACTCCACCCACGGGTGCCTTCCCCAAGCTCTTTGCAACAGTTTTATTTGCACTCCCTCCACTCTCGTTACACCAGCCGTTCACATTAGCTTATCTTGGGTCTGCGTCTTTTCCAATGTTGATTCCTACGTTACCCCTTTAATGTTCATGTTGCAGCTCCTTCACCCACAGTCATTCTCTCCACTATCCCCCTCAATCTGCTTGTTATACCGTCATCATTTACATTTTCTCCATGCTTCGCAACATTTTCCTCTGAATGAGAGGTCCTAGGTTCGAGTCCCGTCGGTAGCAGGATTTTCGACACTAGCTACATAGTTAGGTCGAGCTCTGTTGCTGTCTGGAGGAGAATTCTAGCGACGGGATGCTCTGATCAGTTCCCGTGGTTTCTTCGATCAATAGCTGGTGAATGCCGGAGCAGTACCTTAACAAACGGGTCACGGACCTCGTGTTTCCCCTTTCTTGTCCTATCTTCACCTTATGCTTACACACAGTTACAAGCACTACACTGCTACACATGCCGGGAGACCGAACGGGAGCTTAGTGCTTGTCCCGGTTGGGGCGTTGCCCCACTGATGGAAGATGCCTAGTTGAGGAATACCCCGCTAGCCGACGGTAGGTCGGCGCCAGATCTCGCCATCCAGCAGGAGAAGATTAATGCCACCTCCCGCTATAAAACATGCGCTACACTTAAGGGACTAATACGTCACATACACTGTTTTTACTGTTTTTTGACTGAATAAATGTAAATCTAAATCGAATGACATTAGCAGTTGACATGCCCGTAATCACTATTCAACCAACCAACCAGCATCGTTTGCTAAATGTTCTTTTTATTGTCACTCTGTATTGTCTCATTCCACTCCTTCTTCTGTATCGTTCTCGCTTCAAATGCCGATCGCGGAGATACCAAGCTCTCATCGCCGAACACCCGATGTGACTCATCCTGGGCCGATTGCGCGTGTTTGGAACAAAAGAAAGGCGAGCGGTACCGACGTCGCTACTGCGAAGGAATGAAGCCGGTGATTCCCTGGGAGCTTCCGTTTTCGTTGTCGCCAAACGGCGGAGCGCGCCCCGCCGACCGCAAATCTCCATGGGCGGGGACGCGGGCGGCTCGATTTCGTCACGTCATTCAGCCATTGGCAGCCACTGGCGAGGCGTCGGATAAATCCAATGGAAAACGTTCGGGTGATTCTACGCGTATTGACTTGTGTTTTTCTGCGAAGCACCGCTGATCTCCCGTCACAAAGAAGCAATGCACGTGCGTGCCAAAAGAAAACCACAGGGAATACACATGACTACAGACGAGTTACACGGAAGACGACCTTCCGGTAAGTAGGTAACCGCAGTGCGGTAGGTACAGGACACAATAGGGAGAGGAGATGGCAATCGCTCCCTAGAGAAGAGCACACATGTACTGTACGCAGAACAAGCAGTCTTTTGGTTGGATTTTTCTTCTTTTTAGATGACAAAGCACTCGAAAACTTATTTATTGACTAGTTATTATTTATATATCTCTAAATAACAAAACATGTGTTGGATATTCACTCTTTAATTTCATTCAATCCTATTAATTTCCTATTTTCTCGCTTCTGGATTATATCCTCAAATAAGAATTCCCTTGCTTCATCAACAACTCAGCTGTTTTAACACCCTTTTCTGTAAGGCTGCCTCCGTCATTGCCTTATTCCTATTTTTGCTTTTCATTTTCTTACCCTTCTATTCACTTTCCTCCATCATTTTTAACTTTTATCTTTTAACTAACCCGTATATTTTTCGGCCAATGAGGCCTCATGCCCC
>BOPP01000178.1:2366271-2376879 GCA_017312745.1 Gryllus bimaculatus | reverse complement strand
GAAGTGACTCACTAGGTAGTTAACAATCAGTGACGCCATTCTAGTGACGGTTCAATCTTCCGATTTGGATGACCGCGTGCCAGCTGATCAAGTAATCAACCATAGAGACGCCACTCCAGTGAGTTTCATCTCGCGGCCGATGGGTGACCGAGCGTAAGAGCTGCTCACGGGTGTCTTATCTGACTTCATTGATTATAGTCGGATCGGTGGGTACGGTCCGCGCGGTTGATGGGACGTCAAAGCTAGCCTTGGCGACTGTTTTACCGGCGGTGGGGCCGCCGACCGAGGCGGCTGTCGGCGCGAGGCCGCGCGTGCACACTCCCCACGTGCCGGGCGCTCGCGGCCCTGGCGGCCGCTCACTTCAGGTGGCAGCGGGCGGGCTCGCGCCCGACGGGCTCCCCCGGGCTCTATCGGCCTTTGCGCGCCGGGCCGCCCCTGGAACGCAGGCGGAGGGGGAGGGAATGGAGGCTCCTTGGGGATTGGAAGCGGCATCAGCGGCGCGGCGTCTGCGCCGCCGCTCCAACAGCCACTGGCGCGTGCGCAGTGGTGCGCGGGCTCCCTCCCCGTCAGGATAAATAGATGTCCTTCTGCACAAAATTTCAAAAGCCATTTCATTCGGCATTGTTGTCGGGCTACCAACGATTCGGACCGAATAAGCACGGGATTTTTCATACTTATCTGTTAACTGGTCATTAAACGAGGACGACAATGGCAATCATCACTCGTGTTTGGATATGTAGGATTAGCGGGGTATTTTATAGGTTGTGGGCTTATTGTTATTGTCGTAAATATTCTATCATATGAAGAGATAGAGTACAGTGTCTGTATAATAACAGCTGAAAATAGATTAAGTACGGATAAGTCGCGCTTTAACACGAAGTCCGGTGAGCTGATTCTATCACAGATCTCACAGGGATAAAGTTCTCATTCATGGTTCGTGAAGGGGCGTCCAATCAGAATTACAGGCCAAATAATGAGCTTTCCAAGACCTGTGGTTTCAAGTGCTCATAAGTTCGACTGGTGAATTTATTAAAGTAGTTGAAATTAGTTGACCAAATGTTTTTATTGTGTCGTTTCACGTATAGCACTGCGACTATGGCTATTAATTAGTATGATTTGAGCCGTTTTGTAAATTATAAAGTTGACGGATCATGCTACGTGTGTTCAAGGCTTTATATTTTAGTCGTTTAAATTGACAATATCCAAAAAAAGGGAGCGAAATTTTCCCTGTTGACGCTGGCCGGCTGACAGCGCAGCACGCTACGCGCACTGATGTGGTTGTGAAAGTGTTTGTGGGCCATCGTCCAGTGGTGACGTAATTCGTTTTGGGATTTGTTATTCGGTGGTCATTAACCTAGAGTAATAAATAACGCTTTAAAACGTTTCTGAACTTGTTGATTCACAGAGATGTTTTGAATGAAACGAAATTTCTCAGGGCACGTCACCACCTACTGGCACAACTTCAACTACGTTTCAATCCTCTTTTAGTTTATATACCGAGGAACGATAGTACATACACCGATCGGAATTGCTCTCTTTGAATTTATTCATTTCTGTCTTCAATCACACCGCTACAGGGAGACAATCCAAAACGATTACATACTTCAGAACCGTGCTCGTGTAATAATTAGTTCTAAAATCCATTGAACTTATTTTATTTTCATACTGATCGCACACTACAAATATGCTTCTTTCCTTATCATTCTTTAAATAGCACTGTCGGTTGCTAGGACTAGAGAGAGGGTTTGTTATATTAAATTGGATATAATATTAAACATGAACTAAAATGCCAATCTACTCACGCTTCACTGAAATTTTTGGCGTTGTTGTATTTCTTTCGTTATGTATTGGTTGCTGAGATGAAATCAGTATAGGCGTGTGACGACGGACGCACGATACATTTTAACTTCGTATATCCAAAGGGCCATTTTAAGAAGAGGTATACCTCTTTAATAGTTTTTGTGGGCACAGTTAGTATTTTTTAGTTTCCTGTAAGAAACATGTAAACCTGATATTTTCACTAAATTCTGATAAATTCCTTTTTTGCTACGAAAAGAAAAAGTCCATGAGAGAAAATTACCTAAGGTTTAGTATCGACCTTTTTTGTTCAGACGTTCGATACTCGTATTCTCTTCTGGGAGATTGATGCCGGCTCGTTCTACAACGTATGCTGTTGGAATTACACCCTTCAGAGGATCGATTCACATCACCCGAGAAACATTACACTCCTGCCGTGGACATCAAACAGCAACATATCAACTCTTGTCGAGGCCAAAACGAGCAGGAGGCAGGGACAGCAGGAGAAGTGGAGAGGGAAGGGGAGAAAAAGGGGCGAGGCGGAGAGCGGCAGCCAGAGCCATCGGTTGCAGACGCCAGCTGCAGCCTTCTCGGCGCTGGCACGCGGCCGGCCGCCGCCCCGCGCAGCCGCCGCTCGAAAAAAGTCTCGCTTATCAAACTGACCGCACTGACTTTTACACACGACGCAATTAAACGCTCCCGTCTCCCGCCGACAAAAAGTGTCAATATGCCGAGAACCATACATTAATAGGCCGCTGTGCGTAGGTGGATAAAAATGAATTCGCTCTCCCATTTTAATCTTGTCCACATCGGGCTATGCCAAGGTCCCGAGAACATGTGCCGCGACGGCGGAGCGTGCGGTAAGAAAGGTTGCGGGAAGAGAGGGAGCGATTGGGCGCGTGCGGCGGCGGAGCGGCAGGTGATAAAAAAGTGACAGCGGGCAGGGATATGCTGGGCGCGCCTGCTGTCACTTCACACTACTCACAGTCTCACAGAGCGCTGCTGCAGCTGTTTCGGGTCTGCCCGGGAAGGCAGTGGCGGTGGCCGGAGCACGGGTGCAGGCTGCTAGCAGACATGTTGGGTCTGTACGCATGCGTGATGAGTGTAGCCTGGCAGTGATATGGAGCGGCCAGCCGGCTCTACATCTCGACGACGTTATTTTTCTCTTCTTTTTCTGGGTGCAGAGGATACCTTATTTTACCAGACAGCTTACAACGCACAGCGTTATCAACGGACAGTAGTGCGAAGATTATTATAACTTACACGTCCGAGAGGGTGTCTCGGTCGGGATATTTGTCAACCTGCTACGCAGCACGCCGGAGATGGTTTTCAGCTTTTTTAGGGGGTTTTGTGTGAAGACTTTAGTAATTATTATATAAAGTTAGAGGTTGAGCAGGAATGCGGAGGCGTTAATGAGATTGATGTGAAAGGTAGGCAAACCTTGTCCGTTGGAATGTGCTCGGATAGCAGATTCGTGTTCATAGAGGGGTTGGGAGTCTTATGGCCTAAATGAAAAAATGTTCTCGGCTGGCAAAATAGATAGTTTTTAGGAGAGTAGATAACCTATACCTTGGAGATTTCGAGGAAATCCACGTAGGGGAGATACATTGCTCCGAAAGGGAATGGCAATGCGCACAGGGTTGACTCGAATGGAACCTGATAAGAGCCGCTTCACAATAACACACGCAAAGCCAAGAGCAGCTGCGCTATGAACGTAGGGCGAAAGGCACAGACTGCCCCAGAGCAACACACGCTCTGCTACGCAACCACAGCACTGTTATGTGGGCTTCTGTAACCCTAGTGTGGCAAGCGTCTCTTACCTGTGCGTATCGGTTTCACGGCACGCATCTCACATCGGGCTCTCTCCATCTTTGTGGTGCCTTTCGTGTTGTCATTCACCCAGTTCTTCGCATTTCGTCACCTAATTCATTTACTTTTGAATTCTTCTGATATGTTCCACGGTTTTCTCTCTATTCTATCCACCAATCGTCTCCGTAATTGTGATTTGGAGAAGCATTTGGAATAGGCATTTATTTCGTGGTTTCTTTACGAGTGGTGAAAAATCTATCACTTTCCGTGGGCCAAAAGGGCACACACGCACGCGCACTCAACTCACTTCCCACTCGCTCATTTCTTTTTTATTTTCTTTTGTTTCATTTATAGTTCCTTACCTACATCAGCCTTTGGCATTATCATTTCGCGCACTTACTAAGTACAGCAAAGCAAAGTTTATTGTAACCCGCTGGCGCCGGGAACAACGCAATTTTTTCACAGAAACTTTTATTGGGCGGGTCCTGTTGAGGAAAAAATGGATAAAAATCCAATTTGCCTAAGGTATAGAAAAATCCTCAATACGCAGAAACCATGTTTTGGTGCGTCCTTTCATTCTGAAAAATCGATTTTGCAGACAAAAGTCTGTTTGTGTCTGTCTTCGATTGTTCCCTATGCGTACTGTGCACCAAGCTAGCGCATAAACACGGTTCATGCAGCCGATTTACTTAGAAACTGATATTCCCAATCTACCTGATCTACTTGAATGTCGGGGCGGGACCCTGAAATTTGAAATCGATTTTTTAATTGTTTGGGAGAACTTTAACAAAAAACCCATACATCGTGGGACATTTTCAAAAAATGATCTTCGGAGTTGTCTGTGTTGTGACTTGTTTTTTGTTAGTTGTTTGTAAATCTAGTGCGAACAATGCTGGCTGGTCAGTATACACGAAAGGGAGGCAGTAGACGTGATTCGATTCAGGAAGAAGAATTTCATTTACGGCTCGGCTTTTATAGGAATGATTACGGTGTCTGTTTGGCTTCTGTCACATAGCAAAATCTCTTGTAGGCTCTGGTTTACAATATAGCATCACACATAATCACATCGTAGATGTATTTAAATAATAATTCCGCCCTATACTCACATTTTGCTCGGCCTTTGGATTATTCGGTGTGTATAGTCACATGTGATTCTGGGATTAAGAAGGTGCATTATATCGACATCTTTAAAAAACATCAAAGAATAAAATTTATTATTCATCCGTAACATTAATTAAGTCATTCTTCGTCGATTTTGTCTCTTCTTCGGTATTATTGCGCTTATTCTATATTATAGGTCAAAAACATTAGTAATCAATTGTTATATATTACTTCATAAGCACACGCCTATCGTAGCAGTTGTAGCTTGAATTAAAGCGAACCACTTGGCCTAGACTTTTGTCGTAGATAAAGTATCGCACTAAATAAACATGCCCCCGTCCGTCGTTGACAAGAAGTGTACGCAAGCAGACATTCGCAAGCGCCGCGGTCTGGCGTGCCGGTGCACACTCATCGGACTTCTTGTTTAAGTCGACGTGTGTACGTCCCCTTGTGCGCAAGGCAGCTTGGCGATGTTTCCGCGTGGCGGGCGCCGCCGCGCTTCGGCCGGAGGGCGCGCGTGCACACTCCCCACGTGCCGGGCGCTCGCGCCTCGGCGGCCGCTCACTTCAGGTGGCAGCGGCGCGGCTCGCGCCCGACCGCTCCCCGGCGCCTCTATCGCGCTTCGCGCCGGCCGCGCCCCGAACGCAGGCGGAAGGGGAGGGAATGGACTCCTTGGGATATGGAGCGCACAGCGCGCCGGCGTCTGCCCGCCGCTCCACGGCCACTGGGGCGTGGCGCAGTGGGCGCGGCTCCCTCCCGTTCAGGATAAATAATGTCCTTGCAAAAATTTCAACCATTTCATTTCGCATTGTTGTCGCTACAACGATTCGGACCGAATAAGCACGGGATTTTTCATTACTTATTCTGTTACTTCATTAAACGAACGACTGGCATCATCATCTGTATTGATATGTAGGGATTAGCCGTATTTTATGTTGTGCTTGGATTGTTATTGTCTAATATTCTATCATATGAAGAATAGAGTACAGTGTTGTATAATAACAGCTGAAAATTAGATTACAGTACGGATAAGTCCCTTTAAAGAAGTCCGTGAGTGATTCTTTCACAATTCAAATAAAGTTCCATTCATGGGTCGTAAGGCGTCCAATACAGAATTAAGAAATATGAGCTTTCCAAACTGTGTTTCAGTGCTCATAAGTTCGACTGGTGATTATTAAAGTAGTGAAATTAGTTGAAAATTTTATTGTTCGTTCACGTATACACTCGACTATGTATTAAATAGTATATTTACGTTTTTGTAATTATAAGTTTGACGATCTGCTACGTTGTTCAAGCTTTATATTTTAGTCGTTTAAATTGAAATATCCAAATAAAAGGGCAGCGAAATTTTCCTGTGACCTGGCCGGCTGACACACACGCTACGCCACTGATTGGTTGTGAGGTTTGTGGGCTCATCGTCCAGTGGTGACGTATTCGTTTTGGATTTGTTTGTGGTCATTAACTAGCAGTAATAAAATAAACGCTTCAAAAGGTTTCTGAACTTGTTGTATCCGGAAAGATGTCTTTGAATGAAAGAATTTCTCAGGGGCAGTCACCTCTGCCATTCACAATCTCGTTTCAATCCTCTTTTAGTTTAATACCGAGAAACGATAGTACTTCGGAATGCTCTCTTTGAATTTATTCATTTGTCTTCAATAAACTTCAGGGAAGACAATCCAAAAGTTCTATCTTCGCAAGTGCTCGTGTAATTAATTATCTAAAAATCATGACTTATTTATTTTCATATGTGCAATCTACCAAATATCTTCTTTCTTATCAATAATTTTAAATGCTGCATTCTAACAGCGGTTAAAGCTGGTTTGAATAAATTGGATATAATTAACTGAACTAAAATATTATTAGTTCTTGCAATTTTTGCGTTGTTGTATTTCTTTGTTGTATTGTTGTGAGATGAGATCGTATAGCGTGTGAGAAGAGATAATCTTTTAACTTCGTATATCCCAAAGCCATTTTAAAAGTATCACTTTTAATAGTTTTTGTGCAACATTAGTATTTTTTAGTTTCTGTAAAGAACATTAAATGATATTTTATAAATTCTGATAAATCTTTTTTGTCGAAGAAAAAGTCCAATGAGAGAATTACCGTTTTATACGAGCTTTTTGTCAGAGCGTTCGATACTCGTAATTCTCTTCTGGAGATTGATGCCGCTCGTTCTACAACGAATGCTGTTGGAATTACACCCTTAGAGGATCGATTCACAATCACCAGAGAAACATACCACCTCCTGCCTCTTCCGCAACATTAAGTCTTGTCGAGGCCAAAACGAGCAGAGAGGGACAGCAGGAGAGTGGGAGAAGGAAGGAGAAAAAGGGGAGGCAGAGAGCGGGCGAGCCAGAGCCATCGGTCTCGGCAGACGCCAGCTGAAGCCTTTCGGGTGGCACGCGCCGCCGCCGCCGCCGCCGCTCGAAAAAAGTCTCGACTTCAAAATGAGCCGCACTACTTTTACACGCAATTAAAACGCTCTCGTCTCCCGCCGACAAAAAAGTGTCAATATCCCCGAGAACCTACATTAATAGCGGCTGTGCGTAGTGGATAATGAATTCGTGTAGAGCCCATTTTTATCTTGTCCACTCGGGGCTATGCAGGTCGAGAACATGTGCCGCGCGGGCGGAGAGTGCGGTAAGAAAGGTTGCGGGAGGGGGAACGATGGCGCGTGCGGCGGCGGCGGCGGCGGAGCGGCAGGTGATAACAAAGGAGCAGCGGGGCAGGATGCTGGGCCGCCTGCTTCCCTTCCTCCTCCTCCAGCACGCGCTGCAGCTGTTCGTCTGGAGGAGGCGGCGGAGGCGGTGCAGGCTGTAGCAGCAGTTCTGTACGCATGTGATGGTAGCTGCAGTGATATGAAGGCCGCTTCTCAATTGCATTATTTTTTTTCTTTTTCTGGTGCAGGGGATTAACTATTTTACAGAACAGTTACAGAGAGTTTCACACATAGTGCAAATTATTATATAACAGAGGGTGTCCCCTCGGGAATCTTCAACCTACTAGCAGCGCGAGATTGGTTTCACTTTTTAGTTGTATGAAAGACTTTTATTATTTATAAATTAGAGTAGGAATGGGGGCGTTATGAGATTGATTGAAGGTAGGCGAAAACTTGTCCTTGGAATGCCTCGAGCAGATTCCTGTTCATAGAGGGTTGGGAGTTTTGCCTAAATGAAAAATGTTCTCGGCTGGAAAATTAGATAGTTTTGAGTAGAACCTATCTGAGATTCAGGAAATACGTAGAGAGATACCATTGCCTCCGAAGGGAAATGGCAATGCGCACAGGTTGACTCGAAATGGAACCTGATAAGAGCCCGCTTCACAATAAACACCAATAGGAAGAGCAGCTGCGCTATGAACAGTAGGACGAAAGCACAGACTGCCAGGAAACAGTTGTCGCAACCAAAGCACTGCTATGTTGCTCTGAACCCTATGTGGACAAGCGTCTCTTACCTGTGCGTATCGTTCACGATGCGTTTCTGGAGTTTGTTTGTGTGCTTTCGTGTTGTCATTCCAGTTTGCTTTGTCATATTCATTTATTTTGAATTCTTTCATATTTCCCACGTTTTTCTCTCCATTTATATCGTCTCCGTAATGGTGATTTGGAGAAGCATTTGAATAATTATATTTCTGTTCCTTACGAGTGGTGAAAAATCTTCATTTCTTGGGCCAGAGTGAATGATGGTCACCCTTCCCATCGTACTTTCTTTTTATTTCTTTTGTTTCATTTATGTTCCTTACCTTCGCCTTTGCATTATTATTTTCGCGCACTTACTAACGTAAGAAGAGAAAGTATTGTAACCGTGCGCCGGAACACGTCAAATTTTTTACACAGAAACTTTTATTGCCGGTCCTGGTGAGGAAAAATGGATAAATCCAATTGCTAAGTATAGAAAAAATCCTCAAATACGTCAGAAACCATGTTTTGTGCGTCCTTCATTCTGAAAAATCGATTGAAAGCAAAAGTCTGTTTGTGTCTGTCTGTCCGATTGTCTATCCGTCTGTGCACAACGCTAGCGCATAAACCGTTCAGCCGATTTACTCTAAAACTGATATTCCCCAATCTACCTGATCTACTTGATGTCGCGGACCCTGAAATTTGAAATCGATTTTTTAATTTTTGGGAGAACTTTACAAAAAACCCCTGGGACATTTTCAAAAAATGGATCTTCCAGGAGTTTTGTCTGTTAGTGTTGTTTGTAAATCTATGCAACAATGCTGGCTGGTCAGTATACACGAAAGGGAGCAGTAGACGTGAATTCGATTCAGGAAGAAGAATTTCATTTCGCTCGCTCTTTATAGGGAATGATTACGATGTGTCTGTTTGCTTCTTCACATAGCAAAATCTCTGTAGGTTGTTTACAATATCAGTCAATATAATCGTAGGTGTATTTAATACATAATTCCTTAATATAATTTTGCTTTCTCTTGGCCTTTGTCGTATTCCTTTTTTATTATATCAATGTGATTATGGAATTAAGAGGTGCAGTCAATGACATCTTTAACAAAACATCAAAAGAAATAAAATTTATATTTCATCGTACATTAAATTAGTCCATCCAGCATTCCTTGTCAGAAATGCCTCGTCGTATTTATGGCGCTTATTCATATTTATAGGCAAAATACATTAGAATCTAATTGAAAATTACTTTCAATAAGAACGCTATCGTAGAGTTGTAGCTTGAATTAAAGGAACAATTGGCTAGACTTGTCGTAGATAAAAGATCGCACTAAATAAACATGCCCCGTCCGTCGTTAGACAAAGAAGTGTACGCGAGGCATTCGCCAAAGCGCCGCGTCTTGGCGTGCCGCTGCACACCCCAAGCATTCACTGAATAAGTTATGCACTTCGTTCCTTTGGACGCGCAACGTGCATCAGTAGTATGATCAGAAAATACTAATTAACTTCACTTCGCTTGTTAGGATCTGACAATAAGACCACTTGAGCATACGTGATTATCGTTTTATTGATATTGACATTAAAAGTGAAATTGCCTAAGGAGAAAATATTCCAACAGTTTGAGTGAATAGATGGTGTTAAAAAAACTTAGCATAAATTCTATCCTCTCTCTGTAGCTTAGGCCCAACTAGCGTTAACACTCATCGTACTTTTAATACATTGATTACAAAATTTTGACATTGAAGTGGATACGAGGACATCTTTATGCACCTTCAGACTCGGGTTTTTATTTCTATACTTTATTTAAATAAGCAGAGACATATCTTATGCAAATCAGTAACGGAGAAATATGTTCGAGTATTTTATAGTAGTCCAAGGCGATTTTCTCCTTACTTCCTCCCTCTGAAAACAATAAAAGTGGCATTTATGATTAATTTTATGAACATACCAAATCGATGTAAAATTGAACTCAAGTTTCCCGATCCCTCTTGCAGACAGGGTGGTCGTAATTTAAACTTTTTATTATTCACCTTCTATTTATCAACCTGTCATTAATCCTCTATTATGAGTGCACGTTTTATTCTGATTTTCTCATCTGAATTATCATTTCCACCACAATATCCTGTTCCATCTTAACTTGTCTCTTTTGTTTTGTTTCAATTCATATTTTCTTTCTTTTATCATTATTTTCCTTTTCATTATTCCCCCTGGTTCTCTCTCTCTCTCTCTTTCTGTCTCTCTTTTTCCCTCTCTTCGCCTTTATTTTAATGTCCTTGATTTCTTTTCCTTCCCTTCTTTTCTCATCTTTTCTTTCTCATTGAATTTCCTTCCTCACATTATTTTCGTCCTCTTCATCGTCTCATCTTTCATCTCACCATCCTCCGTCCTCTGTTGCTCTTCCTCGTCGCCGCTTCCTTTCCCTCTCGTGGGCCTTTCTCTTTCCAAGCGGCGCGGCGCTCCGCCGCGGGCAGCCCCCGTTCGTGTGGCGGTCAGTGTGACAA
>BOPP01000178.1:2295832-2364649 GCA_017312745.1 Gryllus bimaculatus | reverse complement strand
GCCTCCACCCCCGCCTTTATCCTCTGCTCCACTCCCGCTCGGGCAGTCCGTCATGTCCGCCTCCACCCAGAGTCGCGAGCGCACACGCACGTGTGTGGCGGGGCGGAGGCGGCGGCCGACACAGGATTAATCTGGAGATGCATATTTTTATGGTCCTGGCAGGGGCGGCGCGGGGGCGGCCGGCCGCAGCCGCTGCTCTCCCCGACACGGCGGCTGCAGAGGCATTAGGGTAATGAGATATTAGGCGATCGATACTCCCCCGGCTCATCTCTCAGCGGCGGCGGAGCGGAGGCAGAGGCTCCGAGGCAGCTGCGCCACCCAGACGCCGCAGCCACCTCCCGCCGTCACCCCGCCCTCACGTGCGGTGGAGGGAGGCGTTCTCCCGTGCGTTCGTTTGTCTAATCGCAGGCTACTCGCCACACGCTATCAATGGCGGGCTTAATTGGAGAAACAGCGTTTTGTTAGTCACAACAGATTTCGCAGGATTGAAATTTTATAACACGCGCGTAATTCATTCCTTTATTGAACCTTTTATGAAAGCCACATACAATCAAAGCACCACTTGATGAGTATGTTCTGATTAGTCTCTTCTGCTTCTTTACCCTTGAATTTTTTTAGTTCGGAAATGTTTTTAGTACCGAACTGTTTGACTTCAATATCGAAATTACGATTTGAATCTCGGTTATTTAAATTCTAACTTATGTGCAAGAAAACGCTGATCTGAAAGATTTTTTTACTGTAGACTTTCTCGTTTCCTGTTTTTCTTCAATCATTTCTCATATTATCATCGTTCAGTCTTCATTCAATCACCATTCTCAGATAAAACATAAAGAGTCTTCGAGAAACACAACGGTGGGATGCAAGTTATGCCACAGCATTTACTATATCTCTAATTTTGCTGATGAGTATCAAAGTTCAAATCACTTTCGTTGTATATTGAGTATTTGTAGCTATATTAAATTTACAGGATGAACTCGTTTTCCAAGTTGTTTATTTTATCTCTGCTTCATTTTCATTCGACATTTTATTTTCTCCTATAATTTATTGCTGTATTTCTTTCAATGTCTATTGCACCTCGCAGAAGTTGGTAACTGTTTGGTTTTAACTATACATTTTATTAGGTGGTGAAAGTATTAGATAATATTCAATGTTCACGGCTCTAATAAATATTTCCTAGTGCTCTTTCTAATATACTTGGACGAAACGGAATCAGCTCTTATGAATTATGTTTAGTAAACGACAAATTCAGTGAAGGAATTTAAGACACAGATCAAATTTCACAGAATATGCAACCGTTGTTTTCTATGTGCGCAGTGCATGTTCTAGGGATAAACTGTTCCTTCTTAACTTTAGAAGATCTATATACGATTCGGGATTTTGTAATGAAGCTCGTATTGGTCAGTGGATTAATTAGAAGGCTACTTATATAACAGACTACTAAACTATAGCCTCAATTCTTAGTAATACTATTATTTATAGCACACAATAAGTAGCCAATTATTGAGCGTGGAATTAGTTCAATAACTATGTCACAAATCTATTGAATTTATAAAGCAGTATTGGTACTTTTCGACCATCGCTTAGCTACAAGTAGTATTTATGCTCATTCTAAGCGAAATAGATATTTAAGGAAACCATTGCTTTAATTACTCTGCTGCAATTGAGCACGCCAAATAATACTACGGAAGCATGTGGAATCAATATATCAATGTGTTTACTTGGATTTCTCCTTTTTTTCTTCAGGTAGCTACATAAAATTGCACTTTTTAAATATCAACCAGAGCTTCCTCCTGAAGGCAAAAATTCAGTTCAAAATATTTCTGTGGGGTTCCTGCTTTCTGTGCCTGGGATGTCTCTGCAGAGGAAAGGCGAGGGGAGGTGGAACGCGGGCCTTTTACTGCCTCTAGAAAGCCCCCAATCGGAGCTTTGGGTGCGATCTCAGGTGCGCAGGTAGAGGCGGGTGGCGGCTCGCTGCTGCGCGTGACGAAACGTCGCGGGCGGCGTCTGGGCTGCGCGCCCAGCGGACGTCTCTGCTTTCGCTGTCGGGGTTGCGTCCAGAAAGAACTCCCGCTGAGGAAGAGCCTCTTTAGGCCTTTCGATGCTCCGCTAGTCACCCGTCAAGAAAAAAGTGGTCGGTGTAACCCTTGGCAAGGACGCGAAACAAACATTACCTGAAAGGTGTCGTGGTGTCCTGTCTTTCTTTTTCACTTTCCTTCTCTGTACTATGCTCTCTTTTGAGAGCTGAACAACTGAAAGGAAGAGGCTATTGAGAACCAATCAGTTTCTGGGAGAGGGTGGAGTTTCAGTTCTCGGCGGTGCTCTCAGGTTTATAATCAAGGTTTTCTCTTACTGGATGCAGAACTGGAAGCTCTCATCCAGAACTTTAAATAACACCAATTTGAAGAAGCTGTTTAATCCTTCAATATTGCATTATTTATGCTTCATTAAGATTTTTTTGAAATTCTGATCGCTCTATGTTCCAGAAAAGTGAATAGACTCATATATAACGTTTATCATCATCATTCCACAGTATTGTAGATCCTTTACTTTTTGTCAGTCTTGCTTAGCTAGATCTTAATATTCTCTACACCTTTCATTCAAAAAGATAATATTTTAAATAAATATGTTCGGTTTTATTTTATTTGTATAATTTGTTATAAGATATCCAGTTTATTTTTCTAACAAGGATATTTTCAATCAGTTCAAGAATGTAAGTTAAAACTGTGCATTGAAAATGAAACTGTGATTGAAAAAATCTCAAAGAAACAAGAAAACGAGAATAAAAAATGTTATTCGAGGGTACAGATGAAGTTATGATTGAACGAAATGAATGAGCACGTTTGGACATTGAATCGCAGTTTGGTTTCGGCAGTAAATATAAAGTGAAATTAAGAGGAAATGATGGGAAGTTTGAGAGATGCTTATATCTGCAAGGAAAACTTATACATACTAAGAATTTGTAATTAATATAGCTAAAGAAAATGGATTGTTTAAGTACGTTCCATACTAATTCACCAAAAGAACAGAAAAATGTTTCTTTCACTGGAATTGGTGTTAGATATCCTTTATATCTTTTGTAGCCCTGTTGATGATGTAACATTTTGCCAAAATGTTGGCCAGTGCATATATTGAGATACTTTAACTGACCTCAACTCAAAATCGCAATCCCAATTTAAATAAGTAAATACTGTTCAGATAATTAATTGCATATCTACAGTGTATTTCGAATTGAAAGCTGAGAATGTTCCACGAGGCACGAAATTACAGTAAACCCCCGTTCACGCGAATTCCAACACTGAAATAATCTGTTTTTGTTATAAAAATTCATAATATAATATTTGTACATCTCCACATTACTACGTTTCTTTAGCAGGACTTACATTTTGTTTCTTTGACGACGATTTTCATGTAAAGCAAGTTCGTGCTAACGAGGGTTTACCGTATGAAGAAAACTAAATTTTGGTACCCCATGCGGTCTACAAACATATTCCAACTAGCTCGCGAGGTAGCGCGACTGCAAGAATCGTTCGCCTCTTTGTTTACGGAAAACGCAGCAAGAGGAAAAATCCCCGTGAGAAACGTACCGCAAAGTTGCCAAACACCTGAGGAGATGTAAACGCTTTACAGCACAAGAAAAAGGGCACGCCTCCAAGGCCGAGGAGGCCCTAGTGAGTTGGAAAGGCGGAGACAGCGGGGGCGGGGGGGGGCGTTGAAGAAAAGCAGCGCTGTTACCTGCTCCAGGAGCCCGGCAATTAGGGTCATGGTCCAGGACGCGTCAGGTGCAGGCGGCGCGGGCGGCGCGGGCGGCGACAGCTACTGGGCGCGGCGCTGTGTTCCGTTGGGACGCCACTTTCCCCGAAGGCTGTAAATCTCTCGATCCCCGCGTTCCAGCGCCAGCCTGCAGACGCCGAATAAAAGCGTCCGTCGTTTCCATGGAACACCTTCTATCTTTCCGCTACAGATTTTTACGACGCATTCCATGAGAGTGGGAGTTCCAAAGAACTTTCACGAAATCAGTTACGAGGCTGAAGTGTTGAATTTGTACTTTATATTTACGAAAATTGTGTTTATAATCAACCATATTATAATTTACCAAAATTTTATATATAATCCTAACTTTCAACACAAAATAATTTTTTTGGTAATAAGAAACAATTATCGTAGTCTAATCTGTGATTGACAAATTTGTTACTGATTGACTAAATATAGGCAACTAAAACCTAACTTAAAAATTCTAGAGTTCACATCGACAACAATTCTAGAACTACGCATCGTGTGGTGATGTGGAATTAACCTCTTAGAAGTCATATACAGAGGATTAGTATTTTATAAATAAAGGAGACTTATGTTTAATCGTTAAAAATATTCTCGGATTAACATTTTTCCTTGTGCTAAATCAGTATTAACTTGGATTTCGTATGTGGTATATGATAAAATTGTTGAAAAATCAATTCGAATCTCCAGAAAATATCTTCAGTCTAATTATATTATGTGTGTCCCTCTTAAAATTTCTATGTCATATAGAAATATTCCCCACTTCCTTATATGCTTCTTAGATTAAAACTAGACAGAAAACATTCAAACCTTTCATTTAACTGAGATATAATATTATACTCATTTTATTATACATTTAAAATTAGTTGAACCTTACGTTACTGCTCCAATCTTCTTACTACATGTATCTCAATAATGCAATTAGGCTCTCGTAAACTTGTCCAAGTAAGATGACATGAACTCAATTATTAATCGCTTATTATCTTTCTAGATTACTTAGAATTATGATACATTATCTTCTTTGTTCGCGGTTCATTATAAGAATTCCCACGTCGTGTGACCGAAAACAGTGTCACGGTCCCCAGTGAAACAATTATTTCCAAAATAATCGTGACCTCATGGTTGAGCCAACCACTGACCCTCCTGCGGACGTCGAGGGATTCTGCTGATGACGAGCTCGCCCCAAAACAGGAGGAGTGGCGACATCAGTTTCCACGGCCCCGTGCGCGATGGGCGGAGCCGAGCCGAGTCACGTAGGGCCACCAACGAATGTGCGACGTCTACTCCGGCTTAAAGTGTGCTCATGTACATGCTAGGGACACGCAATTTAATTAATGGCACTATTCTTCTCCCCCGAGAAGTGAATCATCTTTGAGACGTGCGCTGAAACCCAGGCATTTCTTAATTTGCATCGCGAGCATGACACGCTCACTAATGTATCCACCGGAAAACGTCTTCAGTCCTCTGCCTCGAGGCTGTTTAAGTTAAGCTACGGAATCAGCTTGCTCTTCTTATCAAGTACAGATTTAGAAAATGTTAGAAGATGATCTAGAATGATGATTCATTCTAGCAATGTTGACCGTAGTGCGTATTCTTGAAAAATTGGAGGAAGAGTACACAGCTACTAAAATCCATGTTCATCTCAAGGGAGGTTGAGAGGCAGGAGCAGAAGTGGATTCTTGAAGGACTTTTCAAAAATGTCTTCTTAATATGGGCATTTAATTTTACCACTTCCAGTAACAAACATATCACTTTTCTGCCACTCTGTAAAATGCATGAGAGACTCACGTAAACCATAGTCGAGAATAATATTATCAAAGTTTTCGTGATCTTTTTACACTTAATGCTGCAGGTTGATTTCTTGGAGCTTTATTAAGTACAATGCATTAAGCATAATTGGAAAATAGTTGAGCTAAACTTTTAATGGTGACTAAAAACGACTTCATTGAGTAGTTTTTTTTAAAGAAGACTTTACAGGACCAACTATGACATTAGCTATAAAACGACCTATGATATCAGTTGCATCGTCAATATAAATTCACGTCCTTAAAATTTTAGTTTTCTATTGAAATGTTCTTATCACTGCAGCACAATACTGAAGAAACATTTGCCAAAGTTGATTTACAGGCATACATTCTTTGGTTTATTTTTGGTATCTTAATGTTGGATTTTCTTACTTATCTTCGCAACGATGTTGGCTTTGAAAATATAGCAGAGAACGAAATATATTTTGACACCGCGCTGAAAAGTAAAACAATAATTGACCGATATTTCTGGCAGAGAAAAAAAATCACCTTATTTTCATACCTGTCAGCGCAATATTAGAGACATTTTAACCCAAAGAAATGAATTAAATGTTGTTTTTAACTTACAGTGTGAGAATATATTACATTCTCCACCGTTTATGTCACGTTTACTTTTAAAATAAACCAATTCATTTTTTTTGAAGTCATGAAATGCAAACTTGGATTTAGGCAAAAATGGAATCAATTTTAAAATAGACATTTATTGCAAAATAGATCCCAAAAATGCAAAAGATAAAATTGCTATAAGAACCACAAAAATGTAATTAGTTGAAATTCGTCTTAAAAATCTAGCTAACTTGATTAAAAAAATCATTTTCCTTAAGTTTCAATCTCTGTTCATAGGTCTCAAGGGATACATATGCAGAAAATGAAGGAACGTTCCCTTAGAACTTTAAAAATATTCATTTATTGCTCATGTTATTGACTTTTGTGGATTCTCAAAGCGAGTTAACAATGACAATGACCAAAACAATACAAAGATCTGAAGAAAAACTGACGAGTATATTTCCACACACTCAGGTCAAATTCTTTTAATTTAGAGTACAACGAATTAACTTGGAAATCTGAATTTAGATATTGTTTTCTAAATTGTTAACGCATATGTCCGTAATGTGTATTGTGTTATTACATTGCAATTAGGAATGATGTGCCGTTTTTAGAACTTTTGTATTGTACTTGGATTGCTAATAACTAAGAGAGGTAGTTGCAACCATATTCTTTTAAAGAACATAACACTGGAAACAATAATTTTCATGATGCTGTGTAACGATTAACTAGGATGACGTTTATTTCTTGATGACGTTAAGAAATCTATGCACATATACGTTTATTCGTCTGTTATACTTGCGCGTATCCGCTGAAAATAAAATATAGGTTGATTAAAGTAAGACGTCTTACTATTTTGAGTTCAACTCGTATAACATTTTGTCAACTTGCTTTGGAGGCGACACTGATGCTCTGACCTCCCGCGTCTTGTACAAACACACCAACCGCCGAGCTACCACAACAGCAGCGGGGAGAGGGGCAGGCCTGAACCGCAGGGCCACAGCGACCCTGTGTTCTGCCCCACTCAACACAGTGGTCGAAAATGACATTGTGCTCCAAAACCTCGCAAGCCTGTTCTTGCCAAAGCTCTGTTCTTGCCAAAATACGCATATGAACCAAAACAAATTATGCAAATGTGTCAAACATATGGATAAAAGAGAGACAATTTCATTGACATGTCTATATTTTCGATAATTCTCAACGTTTCTTTCAGGATTCTCAAATGTTGTTTCTAGAAATATTTCCCTTTTACCCCGAGTACTACGTACATCTCTAAAATACAAAAGAAAATCTTTTTTGGCAGGATATCCCTTTACGTTAACTATAGTGCACTTTTTTCGTTGTCTTTATACCGAAACTTCCAAAACTCATATGACCTGGCTACATTGAACTGTGCATAACCACTTTCAAATAACAGCTCCATCTTACGAAGCATTAATTATGTTATTCTTAACCTTCAAAAAAAATCATTTCTCTTTCGAGATAAGTTTTTTTTCTTCCCTTTTCCCTACGCTTTTGGCCCATTTCGGAGCAGCGTGCGCCGGACCTCGCGATGTATTGACTCGCCCCGCGTTAACGCGCCCATAAATCTCTCACGGGCGGCGGGCGATGGGCAGCGGGCGGCCTGCGGCGGGGGCGGCGGGGGGCCGGGGCGGCGGTGGCTGCGAAACACGGACGCCCCGCCGCGAAAGTGGGCAGCGCCCGAAAAAGCTTTCACCGCTCGCCGTCGGCCTTTTGCGCCCGGGAAAGGAGATAGGCTGACGGGTTCGGCCTGTGCCGGCCGGTGCCGACCGGTACTGTTATAAATGAATGGAATGTGACTCGGGGAACGTAAAAAATGGGTTCGTGTCGTACGCGTGTTTAGGAGTGTATCAATTTGTGTGACGTTACATTACGCGAGTTAACATTGGTGTTGTTGTTGTTTCGATTCTTTTAAAATGTATTTCTCCATTTGATTGATGTTATTGGATATTCGTATTTTAACATAGTATTCAACTATTAAGTGAAAACTATTATGTGAAAAAAGTTAATTCGATTGCATAAGAAATGTGATGGTATCCAGGACAAAGGTTTTAATCCATCTTTACCATCAGTCTTAATTCTGTTAATTTTCATAATTACATCATGAATAATTTCATTGTCACTGGCTACATTCCTTAAGTCAAGAATGACGCTTTCAGAGCCTGTTATTACCATAATGTTTTCCACTGTGTCTTTCTATGTATCCCATGGTTCAAACCATAACGTACCATTCATTGGACATCTCTCAAATATCATCCCGAACTTTCTTAGTGATCACCTCGGTTGGACTAATGATTCCACAACCCTCTTTATTTAGATTCTTTGAGCTGTCAGTATATATTTACAGTAATCATCTAGTTCATTTCTTATGAATATTCGAATTACTTGAAAATTTGCTTGGAATATTCGGAATTTCAACTGTCACACACACACACATAACTGACACACAACAAATCTTGTATTGTTCAAGATAGGTTAGAAATGTATTCTTAAGGGGTGACATATTCTTTTGAATCTTCACTAGAATGTTTTTTTAAATGTATTTCTTGCCCGTTCGGCCCTTCGGCCTTTCGGGAGTTATCATTTACGATATATACATTACATGAGGACTAACAGTCTCTTCCACTCACTAGAATGTGAATTACTGTTATTGTTAAAGGTCTGAGAAGTTTCTTCCTGTAATTTAAAGTCCTTAAAACGTATATGTATTCTGGAAATCTTTGGCAACTGGATTTAATTTATTTGATGTTGCTTTGATTATACAGGTGTCCGGGGAGTCCGTCACTGTTGCAATTTACACTGGATGAATCTTCATTTTGTGATGGTGCTGTGAAGATTCGAATATCAAACGTTCTTCTAATTTTTTCATTATTCGCGTAGAGCTAGGTTTAATTCTCCTATCTTCTAGTGATGGATATAATTATCTAAATAACTCAGTTAGTTCCTCCGTTTCTCTTGTGTAATTTATCTATATTTTAAATGTGTTATTGGATCCATAAGGGTGTTTTAAAACTCCTTTCAGTTGATTATAGACATTAATTTGGAAGTTTTTTGTACTTTTTCTTTGATTAGAGATAGTTTTTCATCTATGTACTTCTTAACATTACCTCTTTTATTATTTTCATTGTTCTTTTCCTGCTTACTTCTGGATGGTTTGGACAAATTTTGCACACCTACAATTCCAGTATTTCAAGGAGATACATTCAATAAAAAATTAATAGTGTTTGTTGCCCTTTTAAGTCATCGCAAATAAAACCATTCACAAGACTACACGTTCACTTCGAACACCAAGTAGCTCTGCCTCTCAGAGAGCTTGGAGCGTCACCCGCGGCCGAGCCAAGACTCTGCGAGGAAAAGAGTTCTGCTTCAGCTAAAAAGAAACTGGTTTCTGAGGAACCTAAAAAGTTCGATTTAGAATTAAGAAAAACAAATTGAAATCGCTTGAGAATGTAAAATATTATTCAAATCAATATAATGGAAATAGTTCCATTCTTTGAGGTTATGTTCAACTTTGTACATAGAAAACGTCCAACGCTTAGCGCCTGCTGTGATTGTACACGGCCTGATTTTCTGGCCGTAGTTTGTTGCACAAGACACGCGAGGTCAGAGGGGTGGTATCAGCTCTAAAATACTCCTGTTATCGTCATTTTAACTCTTGGACATAGGTGATATTGCTTGAAACGAAATGTACGCACGTGGGACTTACTGTACATCGAGGTTCCTGAGAGCCGCCCGCTCGTGGACAAGCCCGCTTTCCGGTAGAGATACTCGCTCGATGGCGCGCTGTCACGGCAATAAAGGCGTCGGCAACGTACTCCCCCCCCCCAAGGAATGGGCCGCCCTTCTATACGTACGTTTCTTTGTGGTGCAACCGCTGTCTGTTGTTGACACGTGCCACGAAACGTCGTAGCGTGACTACCGACTACATTACTCTACAGAAACTACAGATACAGTATCCTAAACAATCACAAATTCAAAACGTGAAACATAGATCTCATAGCCACTATATGATTGATTCCTATTTTGTGATTCCGGGCGCGTCAACTACTGGGGTCATTAGTCCTGAAAGTGTAGTGCTTGTTTTGCTAGTGAGATGATGGGGGTCTTCTTGCGTTATATGGCAAGATCCCGCGCCGACCTACCGTGGGCTAGCGTGGCATTTGCGGTAGCGTAGTAGTGTGTGATAGTGTAGTGTATGTAACTGTAACTAAGGGTGAGAATAGGACAAGGAATAGGAAGGCGAGATCGTGCGTGGTCCGTGGCCCGTTTGTAAGGGTACTGCTCCGACATTCGCCTTGTGTTCATCAAAGAAACCACGGAAAATTACCGATCAGAGCAGCCGCTAGTTAGAATTCTCCTCCAGACAGTGACTGAATTCGACCTGGCTGACGCTAGTGCAGAAAATCCTACCATCGGGACTCAAACCTACGACCTCCCTCTCAGAGGGATTGCAGTGACATCATTTGATGCCGTGAGACCTTTCTCCAGGCCATAGCCACTATAATGATAAATCAATTATAAGGAGTATTAAACGGCGACTAGGTTTTTAAGATGAGTTTGTAGAACTGAAGGTTTGAGCGGATTTCAAAACAAAAAGTATAAAAGATATTAAACTAACTTTAGTTCAAAAGTTTATTTTTCACCGCTGCAAATGCCCACTGTGCTCCGCGGCGTGCTGGAAGTATAAGATCGTGAGTTAATAATTTTTGTCAGTGGTAATGTCAAGAAGAAATAGAAAAAAACAATATTTATCTACTCTTTCGTTACCGGGACCCAGCAATAAGAGTTTTGCTGTCGAAAATTCGCCATTTTCCGTCGCACAATTATAATATTTTCTCTTCTTACGAATTAAGGACTAGAAAGTAAAAAGACGATGAGTTCTGTGCCAGAAGTTACATGAAAAATATTCAAATATATTGCTCGTCTTTAACGTATTAAACATTTTAATTTATTTATGATAAGACTTGAAATTGAGGGCAGGCGATACAATTTCGACGTTTCGCAGCGTATCTAAACCATCGTTGGGTTTCCACTGCACGGCCGGCGTGTTGAGATAAGAAATGAAGATGACTTATGTCAGATGAAGTGGTGAGTAAAGATGGAGGAGGTAGAAGAATGAGAGAACCTCACATCAGCCGAGAACTTGCTTTTTTCACTGCAATTGCCATCTGGAGTAAACGGGAATTGATTGTCGGCTCCGGAGGTGGCTACGCGTCTCCCAATGTATTCAAACTCTGAATCATATTATATAAAAATATGTCGGATTACAGTAAGTGGGTATATCAGTACCATAAATACTCACGGTTGAACACCTTTGAACACGTACTTCAAGTATCTTCAAGTTATTTCAAGAATCGACAAGTGGGCGTTGAATTAGAGCATCCCAGTTCCCTAGGATAGAGAATTATATCTTGATTCCGATTCTCCAACACGACCTTCCTTTTTGTGTTACCTGTCTTATCATCAGGGCCGCATTAATTTGTAAAGGGGGTCTAAGTGTGGCCATCCCATTAAATACAAATATTAAAATGAATATGAAATAAGCTAATAATACACTATGTTAAATATTACAATTATACAAATGTGTTCAAAAATGAAATGCAACCTCTATCCTGCAGGGGCCACATGCACGTGCTTAATTTCGTTATATGTTTATCCTTCCCCGAGCATCTTCCGCAATTGGTATTATCTGGCCTAAAAATATTGATTTTATTATTTTATTCACTCCCCTCCCCTTTGTGAGCCGCTGCCCATTCTATGAACATGGCCGCAGTTTTGTCCGGAAACATCAATCATTCAAAATCTGGCAATTTATAATCGACATTGTAATGTATAAACGGATATTAACTGTCGACCTGGATGGACGACCAGTCTGAATGACCGCTAGAGCGTGTGCCGACTCAGCGCTTCGGTCTCAAGGGTCGTTAGTTCGAGACCTGCCGTCGGCATGATTGTTTGTCCCTTGCCTTGAGTATGTGTGTTGTCATGGAAGGTCATGTGAGTCTGCTGACCACAGACCGAGGAGCCGGCATGTGTGTATAGTTTAAACGGTTAATACATGTCTCCCTGAGGGACATAGTAAGTACCCGTCGTGGATAGTCGAAGCCAGAAGCCAGATCACCAGAAGCTGGTAAAAGTCCCAGGAAGAAAGAAATGGATATTAACTGGAATATTTTATTAAGTCGGATGAATGTCCAAAGATCTTTTCCTTGTTAATGAACCAAAATTCCAGTGAGGCGCTGAACCCCGATCGGACCACGCCCCCCTCACTTGGGCAGCCCTGGTCCCGCGCCGGGTGCGCCCTTCCGCCGGCCACGCACGGCCCCGCGCCGGGGTTGCCGCTCGGCGCCCACATCCGCCGCTTTGTGCAGCGGACCTCGCGCCCTGCGCGGCGAACGCGGTGACCCCACACAAGGCGAGGCCCAGAGCACCACGCGACCGGGAGCAGGAAGAAGGTTCGATGCACCCCAGCGGTCAGAGGACCCTCTTGTTCGGTGGTGTCGCTGCCCTGCGCGTGTGTGTGATGGTCGTTCCGCGTTCCGTCGTACCCTGTGGGAGCCACCACAAAGCGCACCATGCAGCCGAAAGCAAGATTGTCCCGCTCTCGTCCGAGGGGCGTTGGAGCTGCGACTGCGCTTTACGAGGGCACTGCCCCTTAGGACACGTTGCTCTTCCAAGAAGGCTTTGGAAGGGGACGTCCGTCAGGATGAGAAGAAAGGCGCCTTTTGTGTGTCCGGTATTAGAAGTTCTAGCACCTTCTTTATTTTATTTTCCAAAAACTTTGCACTGCTACGAAGTGAAAATTATTTGTGTGGATTAGTTGCCGCACGAATGGATTGTATTTGTTTTAATCCTGAGGATGAATAATCGAGTTGCGAAAAAAATTCGAAATTTGAAAACTCAAATACTCTTTTAATCATCATAATCTACGGAATTCTAGCTTTCTAATATTTTATTTCTTCATTTGAGTTTCATTGTTTTTCTGGATCTTATAATTTCTATTCCTAAATGCGTTACGTTCGAATGTTTAAAAACTGTATACTTCAAATATGTACATCATGACAAATTCAATTTTTTTAAATTAATGTGTTGAAATGTACGTGTTTTTAATTACACAATCCATCATTAAAGAATTGATTTGTCAGCAGTATTCTGAGTCCATCGTGATTATGAAAATGTTAATTGCTTGAATAGTGTAATAAATAAAATCTAAATATTTCTTACTTAGACACTATATTTTCGCCAATTAGAGATTAGAAATATAATTACACAAAAATTGGTAATGCGAACCTTTTTCTAGCTAGAAGGTGATCAATTGATGTGAGTGATTAGCAATCTAAATAAACTGATTCATATTCAATTAACTATATTCCACAATACATGCGATGTTTTGTACGAAGGTTACTTTTCATATTAGTAGTTATTAAATTGGAAAGTTCATTTAGGGTTATTTATAGCAAATATGCAATTTTTCGCTGCCACTATATAAACGAACAACTCTCTGTCCATCAGATAAGAACATATTCGTATTGTATAGTAAATGACAGACCTGTTGATATACTAGCAATAAGGAACTACGTATCAGAATATAAGTACATATGAAACAGCAAAATTTAAATATAAACATACAGTTTAAAGTACATTGACGATACATTTTTATTATAATGTAAACTCTTGATTGAAAATATGCTTAAAATCCAAGTAAAAACGAGTTTGTCCATTTGCTAGATGTGTCTTTGAACCTACTGCCAAAGTAAAAACATAAGCTTGGAACGCTGAACGTGTCAACCCTTCTGGTCTATTGGCGCGCCGCCTATCTGGAAGGCTCATGTGAGGCACTCGTATCTCTCTGACGTTTGCAGTCCTTCCTTAGAAAATGACGATTGCGAGAACTGTAGCATTGCGTCCTCTGCTCCCCTTCTCGGCGGAACGAGGTCGCGCGCCGCTTGCGCAAACCGCTCAACCGCCCCGGCCCAGACGCGCACACGCCTTCGGCCCCCGCACGGGCGGCTATGCCTTCTCTACAACTGATACTGAATTAATCTCATCTGCCAGCTGCTACTTATTTCCTTGTTTTTGTCCACGTAGGTGGCTCAGGGCAACAATGTTGACGTCACTGCCGTGCCTCTGACCGGGAGGATGTAGGGTTCGAGTCCCGTCGGTGGCAGGATTTTGGACACTACCCTCGAACTAGGTCGAATTCAGCCTCTGTTCGGAGGAGTATTCTGGCGGCCGACTGCTCTAATACTACTAGTTTTCCGTGATTTCTTCGATAGAAGGCGAATGCCTGAGCAGTACCCTTACAAAAGAGTCTCTCAGAGCGATCGTTCCTTCCTCGTCCTTCTTTTAACCGCACTCCTGTCTTACACACACTTAAACTTACTTCATGCACTGCACTATAAAAAATTTCGCGAGACCAGTCGGGAGCTTGGAGCATGTCCCGGCAGGGGCGGTGTTCCACTGGTGGGAGATACCTGGCTGGGGGAAACCGCACAGCCGACGAATAAAATGGCATCGGATGTCACCATTCGACGGGGGATGATCACAGCCACTTTCCACGATAAAAACGTGCACTAAGCTTACGGGACTAATGGCATTGGCAGTTGCCGTGCCCGAAATCCTTAATCAGTCCTTCATGCAATGGAAACTACTGCGAACCCCTTCCCAGGAAGGGCGAGATCCTTCTCCTCATTCTACCCCAGAAATGAGTATACCCTTAATACACATTCTATACAGCAAACGTCAGGATCATTTAGTACGTACTGATTGCTATAAAATATGAAGTGGTACCAGCACTTTTCACGTTTAATGTTCATAGGTTAATTGATATTTCCGAGTACTAAACTGCTATCTATAGTCTTTAGCTCCGTTTGTGTGGTGAATATTTATTTTACGCTCGGAGATGACAATGCAATGACAATCCCCGCTTGACGGTGAGATCCGACGCCGACCTACACGTCTGGGATTTCCGCACTCAAGTTATCTCCCTCTATAGGCTACCACATCGGCGGGGGCAACTCTACATTTTCGACTGATCTCCCGACACAAGTAGTGTAAGCCATGCGTTAGTATGTGTTAGCAGTAAATTAGTTTAAAGATGACCTTTTACGTAGTTTAAACGGGATAATTATATTCCTGTCTGTTCGTCTCCGCGACTCCAAAGTGTTTCACCGATCTCAGTCTTCAAATATCTGTAAAAATGAGTAATGAAATCAAACCAAAATTTTAAAATCGTTTTCTTTATCAAAAACCAACTGTCTTTTTACTTTTTGTCGTGTCTTTGTCAAACAGAAACAATTGCAAGCGCCGGAAAACGAATCTTCGACTGTAAAACCATTAGTGCTGAGTCCTTGTAACGAAAAAATAGATAAATCTTAGTTTTCAATGTATTAAACGTGCGAATCAATATATATTAAGTCTTGAATAATAAGTGATTGCAGGCTTACGCTCTCACTGCACGCTCTCACAGTCTACATTAAATATACGTATTGTTTTATAATTTATACGTTTTCATACAATTTAAAGGCAGTAGAATAAATGAAATGGCGCGTCTGGTCGAAAATATCTTGTGGATTGTATGGGAAGCATTTTGAGAATCCCAAGGTGCTATTCTTCATCCCTTCGTTTCGGGATTGAATAGTGTTGAAAACGTGCGAGTGGAAGTACTCTTAGAAGTTGGGTAGCATAAAACAGTTCTCAGGACATTTTAACGCTATCAAGTCAATTTACAAGCCTTGAAACATCAAGACACACTCACACTTAAGAAAGTAAATTAACGCTTCCATTTTGTCACTTTCATCCTTTCAGGATGATTTTTAATCCTTTTCCGCACTGCATGACGCATTTCGTTTCCCGTGTTTGCAGTCATCTGAAGCAGACCTTACAATTAGTTAATTTTTATAACAGTAAGTTCATTTAGCATCTACTCATACCGACAGTACTAAATAAAAATAAAATATCCAGTATTCAGACAGGCTGGGAAATATGCAGACATACATTGCATAACTTGAAACAAAATAAATTTTAAAATGATTTTCAAGCATTATTTATCATTAAAAAGTTACCCAAAAAAACTTATTTTCTGTACAAATGCAACACACGAAAAAAGCATGGGCGATATAGTGTTCAAAAATTAACAGGTTCATACATTTAGAATTCACATTTATATTTTATGGTTTGTATCTAGTATATTATATTATCTATGTCATTATTTATAAATGACATTCTATTTAAATGGCTGATTATACAGATACTTTTAGGATAGCTGAACTCCTGCATCATAAATCATTTATCCTGCACAGTCTCAGAAAACTTAACAGAAAACGGTGTAAAATTTAGAGTTTGGTTCCTGTGCAGGTGCGACTGAGATATAATCGTATATTTTGTACCTTTCGCTTTATGCACAACTAACAATTTGTGCAAATGTAAACCTAACTTTAATCAGTGAAATCTACAGTATTTGGGGATTTATTAATTTTAAGTTATTCATTATAAACAAACATTTCAATGTTTTTTTTTAATTTACCTATAATAATTAAATATAAAAAAGACGAATATCTGAATTTGTTGTAAAATAAATGTTTGCTAAATTATTATTACTATTACTATTACTATTATTCAGTTAAAAGATGTATGTGTTTAGAAAATTTCTCGGCCCCTAAAGATTTGCCGCCCGAGACCAGTGCATACGATCAGGCGAGTGCTGGACTCGCGCGGCTGAGGGGGCAGAGGGGGCTTTTGCCGCCTGCGCCGCGGCGTCGCGCCCTGCGCGGTGGAGGGGGAGGGAGGCCGTGAGAGCGCCGGTGGGCACGTTATCGCCTCCAGCGCTGGCAGGGTGGGGACTCCGCTTTGTTCCGAAGGAAGTGTGATAGAGGCGCAGCTCTTCCTCCCAGCGGGGGCCCGCCGCCGCCAACGCCACGACAGCCGCCATAACGCTGCCTCCACCTCCGCCATCACGCCACCAACGCCACCCCCCCGCCAACCCGCTGCCATCCCGCCTCCACACCGACGCCACACCGCCGCCATCCCACTGCCAACGCCAACGTCAACATATCCCTAGCCGCAGCTGCCACCGCCCCCACTGCCACCGCCACCGCCGCCATCACCGCCGCCACCGCTGCCACCACTACCACTGCCACCGCTATTGCCGACACCACCGATACCGCCGCCACCGCCGCAAACGACACCTCCGTCACCACTGCTGTGCGACCACAGTGGGCGATAGGCAAGGCGAACAGCCGCAGACACGCCGCGCCCACCTTCGTCGCCGCCGCCGGCGCTGCCTCCGCCGCTGCGGTGGCCTCCTGTCGCCACCCCCTCCCCCGGCTCTTCTCCCACCCTTTCGCGGCCCCCGTCGCATGCCCGGGCTCTGCTGCAGCGCAGGAAAACCCGCGAGTGACTTCACGACTGCCCTCGCGGGCCACTCCTTACGTGCGTCTTTCGTATCACGTATGTGTTTATGCTAGGAGGAAGCATTAATTGGTTTTCCTATTTTAGATACGTTTTCTTTTTAGTGAAATAGAGACATTTTAGAAGCATTTTAAACCAGTGAAGTCAAGAATATAGATTTAGATTTATTTTGTCAAAAAACAGTGAACACTGTATGTGACTTGGGGGGAGAAGATCATCTGCGCACGCATTTTCTTGAGCTCCAGATTCCCTTGCCATCATTTTAACTATAAATAGTTGAAAGATGAGTAAAGTTAAAGATAAATAAACAAAATTTAAAAAAGTGTGAGATTAGCAACATTTGAAAACAGTTTAGATACATTCGTTCCCGAGTTATAGAAAACTTATTTGCAACGGTAAACAAATTGCAGACATGTTTTTTCTCCATTGCTAACAAAATAGTGACTCGTCCTTACCTCTACTCCTACCACTACAAGCAAAAGGAGAGTTCAACGAAACATGCGCATAGTGAAGCTGCAGGGAATACAGCAGTATGTCTTACCAGTACGCTCTCGGCGTGGACTACATGATGGATTGTAGGGCCTATATCAAGCAAAAAGGCGCTCGGAAGTGGTCAAACCCCCGATTTTCCCGTAGCCGAAAGTGTAGATCTGGCATGTGAAACAGCGCTCGAGCTTTTTACACCGGGAGAGGTGGCTCAGAGCATCAATTGATGCCACTGCTGTCTCTGACCGGGGGGTCATAGGTTCGAGTCCCGTCAGCAGCTACACAGGTCGTATTCAGTCGCTGTCTGGAGGAGAAGTCTAAGGGCCGGCTGCTCTGATCGGTAGTTTTCCGTGGTTTCTCCGATCAATACCAAGCGAATGACGAAGCAATTCCCTAACAAACGGGCCACGAAACGATTTTTCTTTCCTCTTCCTTATCCTATCCTCACTCGTTACACACCCACTAACACGTACATGCCCTACACTACCACACGTGTCCGGGGACCGGTCTGGAGATCGGCAGGGTCCCGGCTGGGGCGGTGTGTGGGAGATACCTTAGTGGGAAAAACCCGTAGCCGACGGTAGGATCTCACCATCCATCGGACCATCAATGCCACCTCCGTGACTAAATCATGTACTGCAATTACGGGACCAATCACCATAGCCGTTGACGCGCCTGGAATCACTATCAATCAATCATTGAGTCACTTCCCCAACTGGAAAGCACGACTCTCTCGTGAGCAAGGGCAACTTCCCCTCTCTCCGCTCTTTTCTCCCGTCGTCCCAAATCCAGAAAGGGGTGCACGCCCTGCTGCACGCAAGCTGAAGCAGGGAAGCTGTACGTTCTAAGCGCTCTTCACATATCATGACTGATCGTTGATTCATGCAAAAACACTACCGGTCCTGTTTTTTGCAACTGAAATACTTTAAATGTTTTATTTTATATTTGTGAATGACATTTGATTATAAATGCAACTACATATCTAATTATCATAGAATGGCACGCACAGTGCTTCGTGAGAAATGCAGACTTGGCTCTCTTAAGAAACTAAAAGCTTTTAATTTCTTTTCCCATAGTTTCTCCATTGTGGCATGTATTCTGAATGTTATCAACTTTATGTAAAACCGATGTAAATATTTTAAATCATCACGGAAGTACTTACCATTACAAGAGAACGGAGATAAGTAAGGGAAGGTAAATCAAAAGTAAAACATTTTCTAAACTCTCAAATATTCCTCATTTCGAAGCGATTTATTACAATACTATTATAATTATATTCATCATTCTTTCCTATTTCAGTATTTATTGATTACATGGATTGCACTATTCTTGAATTCAAGCTATTTAATGCTTCAGTTTGAAAGTAGAATGCATTTGAAATGAACTGTGTGTACTTCATTGCAATCACGTTCATTTCCATTAAAACCGCATTATATTTTTTTAACATGGAAACAATAAATCCCTGACTTTATTAAATTTAAGATTAAGTTTTCCGTCAGTAATAATAATTTTACTAGGTATTTCCAGCACCGAAAAAAACCAAAATTGGTTTTCAGAAAACTAGAACGCTCACTCTTCAAGAACATCAAATAATACTCCCTTTTAATACGACAATAAATTAAATATTTTATGAAAAACTGACTTCATGAATACCGCAATAACATGGTATTCGTATACCAAGAACATCAACAACAAAATTGCCGCCACCTAACACGCGAAAACAAATTTTGAGGACGCGCGGCCTCTTCCTGGGAGCCTGACGTCAGCAGTGCGCATGAGGAGTCAGTAGGATTGCGAGTATGAGAACATACCAAATATTTGGATTTTCAATCAAAATGGAAACTGTTTGATTGTTTTTTAAATTTTTTTCAAGTTTCTGGGTACCTAAAAAATCTATAGGCATCTTTCACAATACAAGAGGGGCTGAAAGTTACTTTCAATTTCTGAGTTCATTAGAAATTATTTATTTAGATATTTTTGTGAGAAAACTGTAGTAATTACAGTAACTGTTTTAATTAATTTTGTACACTGTTGATGGTTATCTGTCAAATCCAATGTGTTTCAATAAGGTTGGATCACGATGTACCGTTAGCTCAATTCTTAAGTGATGGAGCGACCCAGACTTACAGGTGCTTGTAATGTTAAAAATCGGCTTTTATAGCTGCTTCCAGAATGACAATTTTAATTATTTGAGATTAATTACAAAAAACGAAAATATGTTTATGAAAGATGAACAGGTCATGAAGGGAACCTGAAGTTACAGTCGAACACAGTTCGACATTTGAAACTGAGCCAGAACCGAATCACAAGTAACATAATTTTAATAAATGTGTTGGTTAAAATTGTAACGCTCTCTTATTATCTTATACCGTACTGTATTTGTGTTGCCCGAGAAAAAAGTATCTTATTATAAATTCCTAACAGCACCATTTCATATACGTACAAATAGTCCGCTCGTAAAGCACTTTCAAGGTGCAGAAATAAAACCGCTTCGTCGAAGAAAAAGTAATATATCACGTATTCGGCGAAAACCAGTAAGGTAAGCCATCGCGTATAAATGTCAACGATCTGTGGGTAGCCCGGGGGCGTCACAACGGGCAGCGGAGGTGTCCCCCACGCACTGGATCACGCCTTGGCCCTCTCCCTCGCCTATCTTCCTCCTCCAGCGGCTTCGCCCTCGCCCTTGCCTTCGCCCTCATTCTCGACTTCGCCTTTGCCCTCGCCGTCGCCATCGCCCTTGCAGCGCCCTCGCTCTCGCCCTCTTCTTTGCCTTTACCCTCGCCTTCGCCCTCTCTGTCGCCCTCGCCTTCTCATCCCCTTGAAGTGTCTTTGCCTTCGCCCTTGCCTTTGGCCTCGTTTTCGTCATCGTCCTCGTCCTTGTCTTCGCCGTCGCCCTCGCCCTCGCTCTTCCCTTCGCCCTCATTCTCGACTTCGACTTCGCCTTTGCCCTCGCCCTCGCCCTGGCTCTCGCCCTCGCCCTCGCCCTCTCCTTCGCCTTTACCCTCGCCTTTGTCCTCGCCTTCTCTGTCGCCCTCGTCTTCGTCGCTGCCCTCGCCCGCGCCTTGCCTTCGCCCTCGCCGTCGCCCTCGCCGTCGCCCTCGCCGTTCGCGTCGCCAGCGCCCTGGCCCGCACCCTCGCCCTCGCCCGCGTGCGCGTCCGCGCCGGTGGCGCAGGTGCGAGCGTCCATTGTGCGGCGGCGCACCTGTCCCGCGCTGATGCGCCCTCGCGCTGCCTGTTTAAATGGCGGCGGACGATGAGGCGTCTCGGCGAAAGCGGAAGCGGGGCGGCGAGCGCACGCGACGCGCAACTGACGCCGCCGCCACCGCCGCCGCCGCCGCCGCCGCCGCCCCCAGCTAACCCCGACCCGACGTTGCATCTCCCTAGACCCGCCGTTGGCAAGTCATGTGGCGCGGCGATCTCAACGCTCCTCTCCCACCTCGCGAGTAGGCAAAGCCCGGATATTTCATGAGGAATTCTCAAGTTGAAGAGACATTGACTCTTTTCTTACGCAACTCGTTGCTATTCAGGCTAATCATCATCATCTCATTCCTGTACCATCATGCATTTGAGACTGTTGCGCCAAATTACGAAGTATAGTCACGCCTTTGGTGATATGTTTACGCCTCCCCCCCCCCAGTCACCTGTATCTTTTTTCCGCATTATTATTACTTTCCAGTTACCAATACGCCATTAATACGTTTCTGGTACTTCTGTTTCATTAGGATTATCACTATCATCAGGTGAAATTCGTTATTAGAAGTCGAAAATATCAACTGTTTTATTTGCTATACTCACTTGATGTACGTTTCGCTCTCGCTCAGATAGCTTATACGTCATTCTCGCAATTTAATTTCCAGTACCTCTGCAATTCCAGCCTTTTTAACCTTTCTTCATCTAGCAGGTGCATGCGCGTGCTTGTCTGACTTCTAAAGCATTACCTATTACATCATCATGATCTCATAAAACATATCAAGCACATTCGTAGAATATCAAGCACGATCTATTACGGACAATAATAACCTTGAATTGGACGTTTACTATCCTTTCATTTATATAATATTTAGAAATTTAATTATGTTGCGTTATTTTTGCGAAAAATGGTATCTATAAATTTATTTCTGGCCTATCAGCAGACTAATACATTCAACTATTAAGTGGTGGAGTTTCGCAACGAAACTGCATTTTTTTCAACTTTCCCCCCGCCAGTAGCCCGGGCGAGGCGGGAGTTTATTGTCATGTCGGGGGTACATGCGCCGCAGCTCTTTGGCTTATGCGGCAAAGAAGGGGGGCAGTGCTTACTTACTAACCTATGGATGAAGCCACTACTTTGGTCGGCAACCTAAGATTTGCACTAAACCGTATTGGTATTTTATTTCATGTTTTATTTAATTTAGATTTCGTGAACGAAACGGCGCCAACTGGGGAGAAAGGTTCCAAATCCGAGGGACATGCGCCTTGTGTCTCGCAGCGGGGCCGCGGCCAGGAAAACCGTTGGGCCGTTGAGGCGCGCCGCGGCCGGAACCCGCCGCCCCTCCCTTGTAGTCGGCGCCGCCGCCTGTTCCTGCGGAGAAGGGCCCCATTGTGGGGCGCGGGCGCGGGCGCGGGCGGCGGAAGGGTGCGGGCGAGAAGCAGAGGAATGCTTGCGCGGGTCACGCGCCCATGCCGACGCACGGACAGAGCGGGCAGTTTGAGCGCCTGGCGTAAGGTGGCGATCGTTAACTCTGTTTGTCACGGGACTATACTGCGATTTATGCAACTCTACTCCTGGCGGGTATCAACTGTTGACGGTGTCATACGATCGGAAGCTTGAACGTCACCAAAGTAAAGTCACTACGGGGACGTTCAAGCTCCCGATTGGATGAAACTGTCAACAGCTAACTGCTTAGGGCAGAGTTGGAAAAAATCGCACTATAACGATGTTTTGCAATCGGGAGGAACAATGTTCACATGAGCTTTAGCAACTGCGACATGTGTTGTAACAAAAGAATCGTAAGCGCGCGCAGAAAGAAGAGGAGGTAAATTTATTTCTGGACCTCTGTGGAACCCCTTTCATAATAATTTTAAAAAAAAAATTACATATGACATTTTGCTAGGGAATAAATAAAACATTTTTGTATAATAAAATTATAACTTTAATGATTCATTAATAACAGCAATTAATTTATTTTGAACAACATACAGTATTGCCAGGAAGTTTCGAGAACATCTTTTCAAAATTTCGTAAATCAATTCCCTAAATAATCCTATTAAAATAAGGGAAAGCAAAGAATTGAAAATTATTAAGTGGAGTTTCCGGCATCCTTCAAAATTTTCGGCAACCATCATATTTTGGCCACCACCATGCAGTTTGTAAGGTTTGTAACCTTAGAGATTCCTCCAGATGTGGTCTATTTATGAAGGAGTAAGGTCGTACCTTAGGCTTAAGATAAGACGTTATAACTTGAAGGTCCATCGCGTGACTTGCAGTGCGTAACTCCGCGTCCCTATGCTTGGCGGTAAAAGTCCTTAGTGTTTTGGTCAGACTTCTCAATTATCTATTTCTCATCATCGTCAGCGTGACGACACATGGTGAAACAACGCCAAATGTATTTCATCATTTCTTCACTACTCGTTTTTACTCATAGAAAACGATGGAAGAAGAACAAAAAATGACAAAACACTTTAAGTTTGCACTCTATTTGTTCAAATTTATTATATAAAACGCTTTATATTTTATTTATGAGTTTTTACATGAAAATAAACCCCTTTTGGAAACTTTCTCTCACTCCTCTCATTAGCCGATTCGTGAGCTCATCAAGGAAACAAATGTTTCGAACCAGCACAGATAGACAATCATATACGCAAATGTTTTGGTACTTGCCACTTCAATTATGTGGAATCTTCGAAGGATTGTGGGTTCAAATAGAGTTGGTTTTTAAATGTTTTGTTGTTAGTTTTATGGTCGGCACATACCTTATGATCATTAACGCAGATCGACTGTAAATGTCATTGAATGATGTAGGTAATTTCAGTTTAGATAAAATTATTTTGTTGAACATAGAAACTACATCATATCGGATGCAGAATATTGCTTCCAATATATGCTGTCTTTGCTTCCACCAGATAATACACGATAAATATAAATATAGTTTTACCATGCGCACGTTTTGTTGAACTCTCCTTTTGCTTGTAGTGGCTGTTGTAGTGCTGGGGTGAGTTACTATTTTGTTAGCAATGCAGAAAATCAAATCTGGAGTTCGTTTACCGATGCAAATAAATTTTCTATAACTCGGGAACGAAAATGTCTAGTTTTTCAAATGATGGTGCTTTTTCAAATAATATAATGATTTATTTTCTTTATTTTTAACTCTTAATCATCTTTCAACTATTATTATGGTTATGGTTATGGTTTCAACTATGGTTAAAATGTTGAGAAAGGATTCTGGAAGTCAAGAAAACGTGTGCAGATGATCTTCTCCCCCATACGTCCCATACAGTTTGACTGTTTTTTGACTAAATAAATCAAACTACCGGTTGGGTCGTGGAATGCCTTAACGTTTTTATCCCTATTTCCAGCATAGATTTTCATTACGATAAAGTTATCCGTCTATTTGTGGTCCAAAGTGTAACTTATTTTTAGAAGTCCTGCTGGCCGAATGTCAGCCATTGCGTGGGCGTGGACGGGTCCTCCCATATGATCAAAGTAATTGCTCCTCTGTCGGGGCATTTCCGGATGAATCGCCCACGTCCACGCAACGGCGGCGAAAACGCAATGTGAAAATGTGAAAGCAAAGGATTAATCGATAAAACACACGAAGAGCGTTGTTATGTAAGGACGTGTCTCACGCAAACAAAATTCATAAGGCTCGGTGTACACTTAACGTAATCTAGGCTGGTGATATCAGAACGAAAGATTAAATGATTGCATAGTTGAGAAGAGTTCTAAAACATTGAGCGGAGTATCTCAATAAAATCAGCTAATACTCGTTGTCCTGGTTTTCTTAAGACAATAATAATAAATATAAATAAATTTTGAGCAGTAATTCGTAGAACAATAAATTCTTTATCTATACAAAATAGAGATATTTGTCTTTTTTATTTCAGATTTACATTGAAATCTGTACATCATCACATGCATATAATGTGATTTGAATAGTAATGAGTTAATGACATTTGATGAATTTTATAGACATTAATTCCTATGATAGAATCCATTTCATGGCTAAAAATTAGGGTTGAAAGCCCGATTACAGTATGCAAAAAAATAAATAAATTTAAAAAAAGTAATCACAAAATTAAAAAAATATCTGCAGTTTTAAAAACTTATTCGATTCAGAATTCGTGTGATATTAACATTCGTGTTTATGCAGTCTTCAAAAGTATTTAGTTTTAAGATTATTATTTATATTTACGATTATCAGTCTAATTTGAAAAGTATTTAAGTGTTTTGGTGTATCGCTTCTTCACCAAGTCTGTTGTTCAAATACTAATTACAATTGTCAAGGATCACATGCGCCCTCTGTCTAACCATTCTACTTTTAGGATTTGTGATAACCATTTGAGAAGGTTGTAGTGCGTGTAGAGGTTGAGCTGCTCCCTCTTTGAATTTTATCTAATACCTGCATGATAACAACAGTTCTGGAAAATGGTCAGGAGCGGGCCTAATCGAGAGAAAGCGTCGCCCGTGGCTAAGGAGTAAGCTTCGCCCCGCGCCAACGCCGCATTCGCACAAAAGCGCCCTGCGAGTGCTCGTCGCCGCATGAGAGTAGACGAAGCAGCGCCTCGAAGGGGGGGGGGGCGTGGGAGAGGGCAGCGCGGCGCTCACGTGCGGTCAGCGCCGCCATTTGCACACAACGCGCCGGAAGAGCGGGACGGGCAGGAGGAAAGGGCGACGGCTTAGGCCTCGGACTGTTACGTCTGGTCATGTCGGTGGAGTCGGGGGTACAGGAGGAGGAGGAGGAGAGGATGGTGGCGACGGCGAAAAACGGTGACTATGGAGGAGGAGGCGCATGGGGTGAAGGCGGTGCAAACGAGGAGGTGGCAAAGGAGAAGGAGGAGATGCGGTGGAGGGGAGAAGGCGGATGAAGACGTGGATGACGAGAGGAGGAGGTGAGGAGGAGGAGGAGGAGGATGAGAAGGCAAGGAGGAGAAGAAACGAGCGATGGCTTAGGCATAGACCAAGTTCTTTTCTCTATGGCTTAGGCCTCTGGACTGTCGTGACTGGCCGTGTCAGCGGCGCTGGGTGGGTGTGAGGGGGATTGGGGAGGAGGAGGCGGCGATCGCGGGGGCTTCCGACCAGCCGGGCCCCGCCGCGTCGCGAGAGAGGCGGCAACGGCCCTGCCAACTGTCGCCTGCTTTGCACTGCGAATCATTTGGTATATCAATAAGCAGTAGAAAGTAAAGGTACTTAATTTAGTACAGTTTTGTGAGCTTTGCTCGCCGGCAGTCTACATGCAAGTCCGCGATACGTGTGTACACAATGTAAGTATATTGAGAAAACGAACAATGGAACTGTTTTAACAACCCAAATTCCTAAGAACTATAAATTCGCAAACGCCCCTATCTCATACTGATTTTCATCTTTGTTTTCCTGGATCTATTAGGCAAATGATGAGATGGTTCCTTACTTTCATGTTTCTGAAGATTAAATAACATTACATACAGCGTTTTTCCTTTTCTACGGAAGCAGTTACTGACAATGCCAATGTCAAAAAAAAAAATAAATAAATAAAATGAATGAATGAATGAATGAATGAAAATAAAAAATGAACCCTCTGCTACGGCAATAAAACATGTAGTCCAAGGACATAACATCACAAGTGATTATAAGCATCCAAAATATTTTTTCTATTTGGTTCTATTAGACCTCTGATACACAGTGCCAAGTTGTGATGTGCAATTATAGATGGACTGAAGTATTGTTACACAACGATAGCGATCTCCCTTGTCTGCCCCGCGGTTTGGCAGAGCTGAGCGACGCGATTTGACTTTAATTTCTCTCTATAAGGGACTGCTGAGAAATAGCTCACCCGACGTTTTCACTAAGTACCGATCATCCGTTTTTTATGGCTTCTTCTTAAGTAAATGCTACTCTTCCGGTCAGATGTCAGAGATTTTTGAAGCAAGAGTGCCGTATTGGTCTCGGACCAGAAGACCGTGGGTTCGAGTCCTGCCTCGGACATGTTTGTATAATTTGAATGTGTGTGCCGTCCTTTCATCCCTCACTGTCATCATCATCTCATCGTCCATACCCCCAGGGCTAACAACCTTGGGGGATAAAAACCGCGATTCATCTAAAATGCTGCTTCCCCCCCCCTCCAGAAAGGTTCTTGCACCTGCTCGAGCAGGATGCACGCGTAGTCCGAGTTGGCCTATACGCGGACAAAATGGCAACTATCAAGTGCAAACTAATGAAATGAATAGCTTTATCCAGGGAAAAATGCAGTCACTTAATATTTTACAACTTGATAATATGGTAATTTTTCCCATCAAAAACTTCCTTGTTCTGTTACCACCTTCTTAACACTAAGTCGTCATGTTTTATAATTTATTTGTGAAGTTATTCGTGCAGTCATATCAATTTGTCCCTGTTTACAGGCCATCTGTCGTCGATAACATTTGGTGTTCAGAGTACCTCTTTCTCCCACCAACATGTCGTCACTTTTCTGTTCTTCAACACAAGGAGGTCTCTTACGAATCTTTCTTATAGACATATCTAACGTATTGTAAGAAGGAGATTCTCTGTTCCAAAGATCTTTTCGTCCCTCGTTTCCTGCACTTTTCGATCGGGACACCGGGTTATCGGGTTCGGCGCGCTTCTTGAATGGCAGGTTCTTGGAGAGGTGGCACAGGGCATCAACTGATGTCAAGTGCCTCTGGCCGGGAGGTCCTCTGTTAGAGTCCCGACGGTGGCAGGATATCCGACATACACAACATATCTAGGTCTAGTTCAGCCGCCTTCTGCAGGAGACTTCTGGCGGACTGCTGCTCTGATTGGCAGACTTACGAGGTATCTCAGAAGAACTCCAAGCTAATGCCCGAGCAGTACCCTAACAAACGGGCCACGGACCCTGCGAGATCTTTCCTCACCCATCACACACGCTTTCACTTGCATGCTCCACCCTCCCCCACACGCCGGGAGACCGCTCGAGGGCTTGTCCCGGCTGGCGCGCGCCCCGCCGGTGGGAGATACCTGGATGGTGAAAACCCGGCTAGATGACGACGATAGGTCAACGCCGGACCTACTGATCCAGCGGGGAAGATCACCGCCACCTCCCGATGAAAAAACATGCACTACACTTACCGGATTAATGACCTCGGTAGTTGACGTGCCCGGGATTACTAACAATCATTCAGTTCAAGGACGGGTGGGAGGGAGATGCCGCTTTGCCAATCACAAATGAGTCGGGCGAAAATTGAAAGTGAAAGGTACTCGCCTTACAAATTTCACAATCCGAACGCAGCGAGCGATAAGTCAGTGCATAACGAAACTCATGTTTCATTGTCCTTCAATCCGAATGCAAATCAACCGCGGTGTTTCGCATGCAAATTACGATACGTCTATCGGCTGCGGTTTTTCAAATGGCATCGGCGTTTGTATATCTGAAATGGAAGCTAATGAGCTCTATTTCTGGTACGGTTAACCCATGGCTGACATAAAAGATGACTCATCATTTCTCAAGTCACTCCCCCACCAATCTTTTGATACCAATCCTTCGCTACTAATCCTTGGCTTCTGATGTGACAATGTTCGACTCACGAATTTAATGTTTGTCAATGATAGTAAAATGAGTAGCATTGCAACATAGAAATTAACAGACAACCATAAGCAAATGTTTTATATCTGCACAGTAAATAGAAATATAATCTCCTCTTGATTTCAGAACATTTATATATTTCCTGTAATTCTTATTATGCTGAATATAGCAATATTTGTGAACAATGATAGAATAGTAATTTCATATTCGACCGTACTATTGAATATTTCTAAAGAAACATTTGGCTTCATGGTAAATCGAAGAGATTCCGCACTTTAACAACTATTGCAGGATTCTCTGTGATGTAAGAAAATGTGCACTTGTTGAGTAACTGTTGCTGAAATAAACATATTCGGAAGAAGAAACGATACCTAATCTTTTAAAGAATTTGTAAAAATGTAACGTGAAGAAAATAATTGCTGTGCAATTTTAGAACATAAGTGGGTTCTTATTGGTGGAGACAGGAGACATATTCTAAAAATCACCCAATAAATTAACAAATATTATAAACTATAAATATGTAATGTGCCAAAATTCAGAAAAAAATTGCTTTCTTCGTAAGAAATACCCTTTGCTAAGAGCTGTTGCTGACCAATAAAGCCATATTCCTTTAACCTACATGATTATTGAATAAAGTTGACATTGGTTAACATTAATCAGCCAACTTTGTTAAATTGCCTTGTACCGCCCTTCAGTTTGGTACACTTTGCCTCACTACTTACTAGGGAATCTGCTTACTAGCCACCAGCAATTTGGGAAGTTAATAAAGAATCATGACAGAAACGGCATTTATTTCTGATTCTTGCGCGAAGGATTTGAGGAGTTATTGATAATTGTACGAGAGATATCTGATCGATTTCAACAATATGAGTTCGAATTGCTGTGAGCAACAGCATAATGTTCATGCTTACTGTGAGTTTTAGCTCAAGAGTCTAACTCAATTTTTCTATTTTTGAAATTATGTTGATAATCTTGTTCAGCAAGTGGCATTATGTTAACAGCACAAAGGGGTAGTTGTGCATTGCTTACAATGTAGGCAGGAACAAAAGTTTACACTATGAGCAAAGTCATTCGGCTGTTGATTGCACGATTGCACGGTTTTAACTTCAACTGTGATTTATGGGGTCGATGTGAATGCTGAAATAATACCTAAAAAGTGAAGAGTGAACACATTTTTTTTTTTTTTTTTTTTTTTTTGGAGAACATGCCATTTTGCAAGCTGTCCTTCAAATCGAGATCTAAAAAAGGACGCCTAGCTTCTCTTGCTAAACTGTACAGAGCTGTACAGAGGACCACAGCACGACACAAAAAAAGAAAGAAGGTTTGGAAGCCTTTTTGTCCTTTATCCCACCTGTACATCACATGTACTTTAAGTATCGTCTTACTTGTGACGAACTTGAAGACATGCACTCACTGAATGAAAATGTCAATAGGTTGATAATGACTTATGACTAACAATAATTATGTAATTTCGAGAATAATCCAAGACGTTTTTAAAACTTTGTATGAAATAGAATACGTAATTATATTGTTCCAAAAACTTATTTTCCAAATCGTAGAACCAGGAAAATATTTTTAACTACGAAAATAAATTATTTTTAAAATCAAGAAAGATGCCCATCAATAAATTACACTTCATTGAAGGATACGCATATAATCACAATAGCTTATCAAATAGCATGAGAAGATAAAAATTATTCAAATAGGAGGATTTCTTAATAAGTTCTGCACTTTGGTTGCCGCAAGCAGACGAAGTACTGCCGCGTGGAAAGTAGAGAAAAGCAACTGCTACTTTGTCATGCAGCGTACTCAAAGGAAAACAACTTGACGAGTTCGCTCCACAGGTGGACGGATACTCCTACTTTAATGGGAGAAAGAAAATGTAGTCACCCGTCCTCCTCAACTTCCTCCAATAAATATCTCGTTTTAGAGCCCACGATCACGACTATTTCACCGGATCCTGTTGGACTCCTTAACCTTTCCGTGGGAAAGTTCGCGTGGATCTTCGGACCGCGACATAAAAAGACCCACGTGGGCCTTTCTTGCATGATTAGACATCATTTTGGACGGCTTCTCAAGTCGAACACGGGACTTCCTTTCTGCGGATCATCGTCGTTTCCTGATTCCGCCCGCTGATAACAAAGGGATGCGTCGGGTCGCGCCGTGGCCGCGCATTAACCCGTTCGGGCCTTTAATATTAATTAGGCTGCTACTACATCCGATGCGGGGTATGTTGATCATCTGTGTAATTGTCCCCGCGGGCGCCGTGAGAACGGAGCGCCTAGTAGGCGCGGCGGAGGCGAAGTGTCACCGGGCAGTTTATGCGCAGGTGATGGGGCGCTGATAGGGGAAGGCGTCTGCTGCGAAGGAAGTCAGGAGAACCATCTGGCTCGGCATCTCCGTTTGGGATATCTCCCGGTTTTATGAACTGGAAATATATACAACTTATTAAAAACGGAGGTAAATGCGAGTACATTCTACATTGCAAATTTGGAACACGAGACGAACTGCTTGTATAAATACATTAGATAGTCGGAAAAGTATATTAATAATAATCGGAAGAAAGATAAAATTTTCGGTTACAATTTCCCACATCTTGAGGAGTTGTCATGCAGCACGAGACAGTAAAAACATGAAAGGCAATTAATTATAGACACACATTATTTTCGTAATAGATCGTATCAACACTATCTATTAAACACATAATAACTGCAACATTTTTTAAAATTATGCATTACAAGATGATGTTATTAACATACCTACTCGCTCCAATAATGTTAAAGAAATGTCTGCTACATACACTTGTAGGGAGTCACGTCTTAACTCATTGGCTTCTTATTAAGTCACTCATTACTATTTACTTCATTCTTGCCTTCCGATTTTTATTAATTTTGATGTTTTATCTGCAAAATAAATAACGATGTGTTGATTATGAGTGTTTTAAAGAACCCATTGAAGTACATTATTGTAAAAACGAATAAAAGCTTCGGAATGACTGTGATAATCAAACTGAAGCCCATCAGATATATTCCTTTAAATCAATGGAAGTTTCACTTCTGTATAGAAAGAAAATCTTAATTGTATTTACTTTGATGTGAAATGCGAAAGCACTGATATACAATTTCCGCGCGTTATCAATTACGTTAGAGCCCAAGTGGAAGTAATCGCCATAGCGTAGGTAGCTCCAGAGGGAGGAGGGGGCTCGACCATGGCTCTCCTTGGAATTGGAGACCGACTTGCGTCGACTTCTATAGTCATTATTCCCTTAAGCGTAGTGTATGCTTTTATCACAGGAGGTGGCGTGCTCCTCCTCCACTGAATGGCGAGATCTGTCACTGAACTGCACGTCGGCTTCTGGCTTTTCCCCGAACAGGTATCTCCTACCGCTCCAATCGGGTTAGGCTCTAACCTCCCGAATGGGCTTCCAACACGTATGCTAGTGTAGTGCATTGAAGTGTGTGTGTGTGTGTGTGTGTGTGTGTGTGTTAATAAGGGTTGGGGATAGAACAAGGAAGAGGAAGGAAAGATAGTGCGTGGTTCGTGGCCCGATTGTTAGTGTTCTATTCCGGCATCCGCTTGGTGTTGATCGGTACAAGCATGGGAAACTACTGGTCGGAGCAGTTGACCACTTGAATTCTCCTCTGAGTCGCGGCTGAATCCTACCTCCCTTTCTAACTAGTGGCGAAAGTTCTGCTACAATCGGAACTCGAACCCTGGATCTCCCTGTCCGAGGCGCGTCGAATGACGCCTCGGATGACCGGAAGAGGTCTGACCACGAGTATACGGATGGACGACACGCGTAGGGTATCCGACGTCTTACAAACTGTCTCCGAACGAATGCTACGAGGGCTTGTAATACTTCTAGAGCTTAAAGAGCCGAAAAAGATGATTCACATTTGCTAGCGAAAATGTTCTGGGAGAGTTCACATATTTGCAATTTTGTACATCATGTCTCTGATTGGCAGTCATCTCATCGTGCAGTGGTATTTGGCCGGTACATGTTTTAATGGAGTCAGAGATTTCGTGTAACTGAAAAACGTCAGTCAGTGTAGAATAAGTTGCCAAGCAATCAGAGGAATGATTGAAAATTTGCTTATGTAATTTCGTCTCTCAGTACATTGCCAAAAACTGATCCTTTTCGGCCCCTATATGCCCTTAGAAATTTGTAACTGTATTTTTTAAATGTTTATCATCAAGAACCAATTTACTGAATTTTAAAAAAACAGCGTGTAAATAAGAAGAAAATAAATGGAACTAAAATATTATCAGACATTCTGTATTTAAGATATATTTAACATCAGGTGAATATAGGTGAAGTAGTTTATTATCCTAAATTCAATTTAAAAAAATGTGTCTCCTTTAATTTTGAAGAACAGAGCTGCGTAAATGGTTTCAGGCGCAGTGAAACAATGCCAGGGGCGAATTTTGCCGATTATTTTGGAGGATCATCATAGATTGTTGTTAAATAATAAACATATTTGTTCTTATATTGTATAGTGTTTACATACTGTAGATACAATACTATACAATATTATCGTTTGAATAATTTCATAATTCGAACATAAATAAATATATAAATAAATTATGCTATAAATGAGGGAAGGGAGGCGGGGCCCTCATGGCCTCCCCTGGATCCGCCAGTGAGCCCGGCCGCCGCCGCCTCGAAGGAAGCCATCTTCCGTCCACGTGTGCGCGTCGGCCGTCGCTTCCTCCGCGCCGCCAGCGGCCCCCAGGCGGCGGCGCCCTCGGGTCAGCGAGAGGCGCAGGGAGCGGCGCGCCAACAGGCGGAGCGGAAGAGCAAGAACGACGCGAAGTCGAAAGGGGACGCAAAAGTTATTTCATTTCTTACTGATTCCTTGTAGCTTGCTATTGGCTTCGATACGGAGCACGGTATTCCATGCAGAAGCATCTTGCTGTTTCTTCTCTTACGGAGGAAATATGAAACGAAAAACCGAGTCAAGTTAACGACTATTTAAGAAGTAAATAAGTAAATTTGCATAATTAAAATACGTAAAAATAAAATATTGTACTTACCTGGGGTGTTAACTGGTTTTTAAAGATCTCAAGGGACAAAAAGCCCTAGAGTCAAAGTCCCTCTGGCATTTTGTGGTCGTTCGATCATTAGAACCCTTATAACGCTCTTGGTGCATAAATATTATTTATCGTCTTTATTTTGCGAGTACCCGGTTTTCGACCGTAGTTTCGCACTCATCAATTGGAGCCAGGCTTCCTTTGACACCTGCCCCCGACCCGAGTCTATGGGGCCTTCTTTGTGCATGCACGCCCCTTGAAGCGCCCGAGTTTTGACTCTCACTTTCCCCGCCAGATATCGGTCTGTGTTAACTAATGGGAGATCGTAATGTCTCGTTAGAACGGAGAATCGCCTGAGGTTTTTAACTTTGCGGCTATGGGGAATTGCCAGGGTTCTTTCGCACGCCATAAGCATGAGATGCGCCATTGTGGATTTGCGGCCCTTCCAAAATTCGAGGACTTTGGCCGGGATCGAATTCGCGCACTGGAGGCTCAGAGTTCAGCTGGCTAAACACTCACCGTGCGTGAAAGAGGAGTGATGAGCAGAAAGAGGAAGAAGAGGCAATGATGGCAAGGGTGGATGAAGCGGAAGTAAAGAATTTAAATCATAAGTGTGTGCACAGCAGGGACCTCTATTCCCCTGAAAATTTTGAAATGGTTTCCATAGCTTTACATTATAAAACATTTCCTTTGGGTATATCTTTAATCCCTAATTTCCCTTCTTGGAACCGGACAATTTGAGGAATTTGTTATATGACATTTGATAAAGAGGTGTCAGGTCATTTGGGAACCCTGTCAATTATGTGTTTATTGATTTTATCATCATAATTTAATTTTCCTTCTAATGTGTTTTAAATATTATTTCTAAATTAGGACATATGTAACAAAGTTGATGAGAATTGGGGCTGTGAAATATAACAATTCCCTTCTTCTTTGAAACTGTGTACGCCTATGAGCTGAAAACATATGACGTACAATGCAAGTGAGCTTCCATAATTCCAAACTGGTGGGATGAACAAATCTTCGAAGTTTAGGTGTTTTCATTTACCGAGCGCTACGAGTCACCGAAAAGTGAGTGAATTTGTCTTGGAGGTGTACCAAGATCATTGAAAATGTTTGACCTACAGGAACGTCTTAAGAAATGACACAATGATCCGTGATATACACCAAACTAATTTAACCTGCTCGCTTCCTTCAAACTTTCGTAGACTATTAGGTTTCAAGAATATAGAGCAGTTTGGACTACAAATGACATTTGAAGCGCAAACGAAATGAATATTCATTTCACATTTAAAGCATTGTCTATAAATTGCAGTAGAATTAATGTCAAGGTATCTCAGAAGACCTTTCGAAGCAAAACACAGACAAATGGTCGCAGAGTCAGCATAACCAGCCAGCTCCCATCCTCTATCATTGACCTAAGAAGTGCTGCGTGTTCACCTGCTGCGTTTATGCAATAGAGTCTGTTCTACGGACGATACGGCCTCATGGGCCACATTGGGGCGATGGTTGGGGGACACACACGCTGGCTGCTCCAACAGGAAACAAATCTCAGCCGCGTGGAGGTGTCTTTAGGCACAGAAATGTGGAAAGACCTAAATAGTAAAGCAAACAAAATGTTCAAATAACGTTGATAGTAAAAGAGCATTAAATTTAACAAATTAATCTTCAAAATGTTTTCAAAAACGCAATTGTATGTTACTGAGGTAGTTTGTGTATTAAATAAGATGATCTTACCATCTAAACCGAACTAATTACAATTGCCACTTTAGGCCTTGATTTAGTTGATGCAGTTTGTGAATTGTTTTAAAAGTCCGTCGTTCGTGATTCCTTCCTTCCCGCATTTCGTCCGCGGAGATGCGCAAAATTTCGCACTGTGCGGAGGCGGCGTCAGCGGCGGCGGCGGCCTTATCACGCGGTTTCGCCATTGGCGGCAGATAGCGCCGGGGCCCGGCTGCTCTCTCGCGGTCCAGGCGGGGGGGCGGTCCCCACTGGGGCGGCCGACTCCGCCACCGCCCCCCCTTCCCGCCTCCGCCGCCCCGCGGCCACCGATGACGCGCCTCCGTTCCCAGCAAGTGCGCACTCGCATATTTTTGCTCCCGACAGCCACGTGACACGCTCTTCAAGGCACAATCGCTGATAAGAAAGCCGCTTGGAAGTTGTGTACTCATCCACGGACGGTGCCTGAAATGAGGTTGGTCACCGTCGTGAATTGCGACGTAGAAAACGCTTCTTCGGATAAGTCACATTTTTCGCCTTTCGAAGATTGTCTTCTTTTGGGTGCAAAATGTAGTAAGAAGAATCTGTCAATACATGAAATTTAAATTCTTTCCAAAGTTTAAGGACCGAAATGTAGCTAAATATGTGACTCTAAATGTGGACTGAGAGTTAACAACCACTGTAAGCAGTCGTATGTTCCTGCCCCCAATATAACATACGGTCACTATGTACTTGCAAACTATTTATTGATAAGTAAGGAAATTAAATAACCCGTTATTGGCATTTTATAAATATCTTAGATTCGATGTTGTCAAAGATAAAATGTGCGGGTGTATAAATGTATGCGTACAACGTTCTACGTTATATAAGTGTAATACGTTCGAGGTTATATAAATGTATCACGTTCGACGTTAACTTCATGAGATATTCTAAATATTAAGATTTATTGTTATTGCCAAGAAAGGAGCATTGGCTAAAGGCAATTACACCATTTGTTTAGGACATTAATCTCCAATTGAAACATCCTTAATGTAATGCAGTACTTTCGATGCAGTCGCTCTAATGCAACTATTGGCAATTAATAAGTGGACAGAAATACGTCCGTAATCATTTCTCTGGCATGGTGCAAGAAGGGCCAATGTCAATATTCAAAGTTTTACACAGAACGGGTGGTTTTCTTACACCATCGAAATGACAAAAATCGTATGCCAATGTAAATTACTGTGAAATTACGACATAGGATCGACTTTTTGACTGTGACCTTTCTTGCAGTGGAAGAAGGGGATCTGAAGCACACGTTGGCCGTACAATCCTAAAATCACGAAAAATTGACATTAGCCCTTGTTGCACCAAGCCACAGAAATGATTTTGGACGTATTTCTGTCCGCTAATTAATTGCCAAGAGTTTCATTAGAGCGATTACATCGAAAGTACTGTCGTCTCATCCGTAATAAAACATCTTTGAAAGAAAGAAGCAGAATTCTAATGAGATCTTTTGAGGTTTTGAATACTTAGTTTATAAATAATATAAATACAGAATCATAATGTATCATAAAATAAATTTACCTTTTCCTAAAATTAAATTACATATTTTGTTATATGCTTATTAATAGGTGCCGGAAATGACAAATTAATAGACATCCCTTTTAAGAACTAGTTTTTCTCTAACATGTGTATTTATCGAGTTCAACAAGAAAAACAGTCATTATCAAAAATCAGGGATAATAAAAATATGAAGTCAATGAAATGACGTCTACAATTAAAAAACCTATCTTTTATGAAAACAAAATTGTCGAAAATTAATACATCACTCCTTTCTCTTACTACTATCAAACGTTACATTTCATTGCTTTGTGTTCTTACTTTTCTTTTCCCATTCATTAATTTGTCTACATCCCTGTATTCATATTACAAAAGATCATTTTTAATATGTTTCAAGAAACATTAGTGTAAAATTCATCGTATAAGATATCATTGTTTAAAAGTCATTTGCTTCATCAAGCATTAACTTAATACATTAATAGACAATGAAATAAATAAATCAAATGGTTGAAAAAACAATGCAGTAGTCATCATTTCAAAAATAATAATCATTAATTGTCCAATTAGTCATTAATATTAAAATTGAAATTCTAAAATGAAAGCATTTAAATCGATTTGACAGGATATGTCCCGTCCATTTATTTTTTGAGAACACATGTCCATATACCAGAGTTCCCGAATGGCTTCTTCCGGCCGACGGGGATCCGAAAGCGACTTTCGCCAAGGTGGGCGTGGCGGGGGGGGCGGAGGGGCGGGCCTCCCCGCTGCGGGCGACGGAGGGCGCCGAGGGCGATGCCTCGGGGGGGGGGGGGCATGCGGTGCAATTTTATCCCGGCCAAGAGGAAGTGCACACGGCCGTGGAAGAAATATAAACACCCGCCCTGCTCGTTTGGGGGCAATACGTGCAGCACTCGTGTCTTTGACCGGACTTCGAGACAGTCAGAGCCGTTGAGCTAATCGGGTAGTGCTTTCAGAAACATCTCCCAACTCCAATATGCGATTGTTGTTAGAGCCGCACAACTGGAATGCTTTGAAAAGAATTTACGAAATTGTCGTAAACATACGGAAAATTGTAAGATTATTGAGGTTTCTACGGAATTAAAGGCCAGATCGTAAGAAAAATAGATGTTTCTTAACACACTTTCAGTCACGTTTTCCAGCGAACTTGTTATTTTCAACCAAATGTGAGAGATAATTTTAGTACGTTATTTGAATAATCAAACAACTATAAGGTAATGTTGTTTTAATAGTTTCGTGGCATTGTTTAAAACCACTGATTTCTTTTCCGAATGTACACCATTCGCGATTAGTAAAGTTCTAAATATCGGTTTCAACATTCTTTATACTTCTGAAATGTAGGTTGTCACCGAGAAAATCAGTTTTTAAAGACGTTCCCAATTAGTATTCATACATCCAGAATAACAAGGCTTCATCTTCATGTCTAATGTAGAGTACAACAGTTCATAATGCTGGGTTTTCACAAGTTGGATTTCCTTTGATTAACGTGGCAAATTTCTTTAGTTGTTGCCAAGGCCGACATTCAATGGAAGTCGCCTCTTGCAGTGCACAGCTTGGCCGATGAATGGGATAGGGTCCTCGCCCCCCTCCCCCTCGTGCTCGCCAACCCGGCTGCGAGAAGGGGAGCCGAGGGATGCTGGGGCGCGGAGCTGTCGTCGTGGAGACTGCAAGAGACACGCCCCTCATTGCGAGCGCAAAATGGCTGCCGCCGACCGAACGATGCTCCATATGTCCGTTAAATCGAGGCATTTCTTTTCTTTCAAATTTGCACGTGGTCGTATTGTAATTCGAATTTATTAAATTGCGGCGAAAGATATAGGGACCGGGTTTTACAGACATAATGTACTTTTATCTCAGCAAAAGTTCTGGATTGAAGTCTTTAAAGTCCATTTCCTCATTCTGCCATGTTGTGTAATGTTGCCTAGCCTGTGAGCCACGTCTAGTAAGTTGTCTCTGCCTACAAGGCAATGGGATGCACTGCTATCGTGGCGGGCGGTGATAATTGAAGGTGAGTCAACCGCAATGAAAAACGGACGTGACTCGGCTACGAGTGAATATCACCGCTTTTTACCGGCTCCTACCTGTTATCCGAAGAGGGAGAAATTCTCTTCGCAGGTATAGAATCGAAGTCTTGATCACCTTGTCACCACTAAAACATATAATTGGCTTTAGTTGTTGTTATTTTTGGTCCAAATCGTCTCAAATATTCTTCTTTTAGCGCGTACTATGAAGAAATACTTTCGGACTAGTACCTAAACCGAACTGCTGCTCAGGATTGTTTCCAGACGTAAATACAATTCCCCGACCAATACGACCGAACTCGAGGCCTTTAATTATTCGTGATACTTGCGATTAACATTCTAGAACATTTTCAATTTTTGTAGGACTCCAAAAGTCTTCTTTATTTTTTGCCCGTGCAGAGCGGCAAAAAATGTTTAATAACATGATCAAGTCAAATTTTCTTTACTTTTTTTTTAATTTCTAAAAATACAGAAGGTAAAACCTTTTCAAAACACTCCTACCCTTTGCTTATTGAAACTAGACAGTTGTTTTAAGGTATCCGATTTCTCAATATTAGCACATCAATTGGTTACGGTGCTTTTAAAACAATTTTCACGAAAGTTTGGAGTGAAATCGTAACAAGTGTCGCAAAGGTTTCACAAAAGTGACTTAATTTTTTCTTTAAACATTTTCGGATAATGCACTACACACTGAGGTATATGACGCACGTGTGGTTTTGATTTAAACTTTAGAACTTCCGAACATGACAGGTATATTTTTCGAAACAATCGCGCGAATTTAATTTCAAAGACAGAGATATCTCATATTTCAAAAAATAAATATAATCTTATTAGCACGCAGAAATATTTAAACAACTCTTAACGTAGTTTATAGAAATCTCAAAAGTTTTCGAATATAAACGAGCTCGAAATCAGTTCCAGATTTGTTTCTCGAAACTTTCTTTTACAAAAAGTTTTGAGGTACCAGAATGCAGTTTACGTCAAGTTGTGGAAGACGGTGGAAATAATAATTTTGTTTACTTGTTTGGAATATCTCTAATTTTTGAGATATTGACACAAATTTAATTATTTTTAAATGTAACGATATATTTTTGCCACCATGCAAAAGCAAAGTTGTTTTGCAAAGTTTTGCATTTCATCAGAGGCAATGTCAGACCTTGCGTGCGCTCAGTTTTCATCTTTCTTCGTCCCCGAATGCCTTTCGCTCTCGCATGCCAACTGTGCACACGGCTGATCGTACAGCAAATGATCCCGACAGGAAGCCGCCCAACACTATACAAGCGATAGATTTTTAAGTTTAGATGCAATTTTGTGCAAGTTTAGATTGTAAGTGCTAGGGTGAGTAAATATTAAAAATAAGTGGAGTCTACTGTTAGTTTGTAAGTATGTGAGCATTAGTAAGTAAATTAAGATTAAAAGTACAAAAGTGTGTAAATAATGTAAATAAGTAGCGTATAATTGTAAATAGTAGATTGTAAGATTAGTGTAAGTTTAGGATTAAGATTTAGCGCCCCCACATTATTTAATAAATGTCATTATATTTTGAAAATTACACGTATAAACAGCGTAATTTGTTATAGATTTATCTAAACCATTGTCCCGGAAACTGTTACACATTACTTATTTAAACGTTTTGAATGGATAGGCCACAATGTACTAAATCATTTTGCGCTGAGGTTTTACGGTCTACGCCGAGTAATTTCTGCGAGGACACCGCTGTGACTCCGCGCGTCCATTCGGTTCCGTTGCTTTGACCCTGCGAAGCGGCAAGGGAAGCGACGCCACGACCGCTTGTCAGGGGGCGTTTCCTTTTCTATTGTGCTTGCGCTTAATATTTCAGATAATACCCCGCTCTCCACTACTACTTCTCCCCCTCCTCACGAGCTAAGAACTCAAATGTTTTACTACTATCTCGATGTATTTCATTATGCAAACTAGCGTCTGCGGCGTAGAGGTTAGCGAGAGCATGACTATCGGCGAGTCGTCGCCCAGAGCGCAGAGGAATATTTTAGGAGCGCTAATCGCGCTTTTCCCCAGCAGGGCCACACTGTCAGAAATTTTCGCATTACTTTAAAGAAATGTTCAGTAAAGTAATTATCATGAATGCACATTCAATTTACAGTGCAAGTGTCAGTTATTAACTGTCATATTTGGAATGAATGTCTTGATGGACTGATGATAATGAATATATGATGTGAATGTTGAGAGCTGGGAGAAACGGGAGTACGTCTTCATTAAATATTCACTGATATTAACTTGGTCATTAAATTTAATAATTAAATTTTTCAAAGAATTGTCACACCGGCCGGGATTCGAAACTGGGTCTCCTGGTTTACGCCCACTTGTCGCCGTCGGCTGATCTCTCTCTGTAAAATTCAGTTTGCGGTTTTCAAAACTTTCAAAACAACGAAATATAAAGTATACCAACCAAATATAACTTATGTATGAAAGCTGCCACATGATGGCAACAATGCGCGTGCTCTCAGTTGAAATCGTAAAATATTCCGGACAGAAAGACACACTTTGCGCCTTTTCCGAGGCAACAGAGACGTAGTTCGGCGCATCGCCTTCCGCTGCTCACATCTCTGATCTGATTCATCTTCATCTGTGACTCATAACAGCGAATTGCATTCTAAAGACCAACAGAATATGCATGTGCCCTGACTGCTGTGTCCGTATAACGAACAGAACAGAAATGTAATTTGTTCAGTTTGCAATGTTAAGGTGAATAATTCTATAAATCACAAACTTCAATTACAACACCTTTAGAAGTACCCTTTATTATAAAAACTCTGAAATTGAAATACACAGAATTCAACTGTAGAGGGTGGGGCACATATCGTCCTTGAGTCGTTCAGGATGAATGCGATAGATGCAACGCATATGCATTGGATGGAGCAATCGCAGCACCTCCTGCAGTTGAGACAGGAACTTACATTTCACCACACGCGTAACCGCATCATGTCGCAGATTGCGACGTCCTGGAAACAAATGCCTTTCACTTTCCATTTATCACTCATATATCTGTGAAATCAATAAGGTAAAATCACCAGTACTGGGTATAGTTAAGAATATTTTCCTAAAATGTTTGTGCTACAATACTAAATTTGCAATTGATATACATCTTTCATAATAGATATTTCGCCTAAAAGTGGTAAATTGTTAATATTTTATACTTTTTATTAATTTATTTCCATTCTCGGATTTTGATCCGGACGTGACCACTTGGAAATTGACAATTTCGTTGAATGTCAGGTACTTGACGCAGTGATGGCCAGTGAATATTGTAACGTCGTGGCATTGTGTTCGCCGGACCTCACATGTCGGGAGGCCGGCGAGGGGGCGAGGGTGGTTCTCTTTGGGGGCAGGCTGAAGGCCACCAAAACTCCGAGGGGGCGTGTCTCGGAACGCGGGCAAGTGTCAACTAGCGCAGAGGGGGCTGATGAGTGGGAACAGCCACGGGACAGCTGGCGGCGGCCACCAAATTGCAACCAGGCCCAGGGTTCGGTAATGAGATGGCGCCGCCAGCGTGGGACGTCTGTCACGCGATCCCTGACGAGAGAGGCTGGAGAGAAATCGGCCAGGACTTTGGAGTTTAAACTTGGGACTTGGGACCCGCCAAGGGGTTATCGCTAGCTTCGGCTGCGAGGTGTGGCTGTCCGCCACGGGACGGGAGGCCAGGAGCGGCGCTACGGTTAGCCGCTAGGTGTGTGTCAGGCTGGGGCGGGGATGCCTCAGGGAAGTGCAGTGTTGGGGGTGCAGCGCTAGTGCCTCAGGAGTGTAATTATCTGTTCATAACAATTCCGTGAAACAATATCTGTGTTTCACTCGCACCACGATGGCGTCACAATATTCGGAGGGGAGGCAGCGAGGGACACAGACGTCACTACAGTGATCCATAGCCTTGACACGAAACTGGCAGGAACAAACATCAATTTTAACGATCAGAATGAGATATTATTTTCCATTGATTTAGCAGAATTTCACTTTCTGTATTATTAAGAGAAGGAGGAGAAATATATACCCTTATAAAAAAACGAGAAGACGTAAAAATTTAGAAGAATTAATTGACAATTATAATTTATGTAGAAGAAATTATGAACAATAGATGGCTCTTATCCCTTACTGTATCGAGAAATCGACTCGGAACAGAATAAGCCAAAATAGCACCTGCTTAAAAACTAATATCAGGACCCAATTAATACTTCAATTCGCGCGCATTTCCCACTTGGCGTCGAGGCTCTGACATTTGGCTCCGCGATTAACATACAACTGGGAGTCTACCTTTGCAAACCAACGCAACAATTTCCAACGTTTTTTGGGCCAAATTACTTTGTTCTCCACCACTTCCTTCAGGAGGAGAATAAGACCTGAATCGATAGATGGTATGATTAATATTTCAGGGTCCTTCAGCTGTTTTTATCATTAGTCACGTAGATGAATTTTTACCTCGGGAGGTGGCCATGTTTCCCCTATGTCTCCCCTACATGTAGGTGAGATCGGCACGTGAGCTGCCAGGGGATTACCCCCATCCACGTATCTCCCTTAATGGAGCAGCAATCTCGACAAGACAATCTCTAAGCCCCCAACTAGTGAAAGTGTAGTTCATGTAAGTGTAAAGGGAGAAGATAGCACAAGGAAGATGAAAGGAAGATCGCGTACTGATCGCTTTTGTTACGGTACTGCCCCGGTATGTGCTTGTGCCCGCTATACTTCGGAGAAAGCAAAGCAAAACTCCCGATCAGAGCAGCCGGTCGCTGGAATTCTCCTCCAAAGAGCGGCCGAATTCGACCTGGGTATGTGGCTAGTGTCGATAGTCCGCCATCGCTCCCGAGACTCGAACCCCAGGACCTCCCAGCCGGAGTCGCTGCGAGGCAGCGGAAGTGCTGGCTCTGAGCTGAACCGAACCGGTTCGCGAACCGCCTCCGTGCCTCACCTGGTGGTGTAGAGCGCCTCTTCGCTGGAGGCGTCTCGGAACTGGTCGTCCGGGTCGGCGTCGGCGTCGGCATCTGCGCTGAGGGCGGCGGCGGCGGGGGGCGCGCGCACGGGCCGCACGCGGCGCGATGCGCGCTGCCGACATTAGCCGTGGAACTGCCCTACGTTTCACACACTCTCACGCTCTTCCTTGGGGGATTAGTGTCCCCACGCGCGCCCACTGCTAAGGTCATTAGCCCTGAAAGTGCATTGCCTGCTTTTGTCGCGAGAGGTGGCGATGATCTCCCCCCCGCTGGGTGGCGAAATGCAGCGCTGACCCACACGTCTCTTGGTTGATTGTTAGTTTCCGGCCGCGACAACTACTGGGGTCATTAGTACCGTAAGTGTAGTGCATGTTTTTTTATCGCGAAAGGTGGCGGGGATCTTCCCCCGCTGGATGGCGGGTCCTCCGCCGACCAACGCGGCAGCTTGTTTGCCCCAACCAGGTATCTCCAAGCCGCGAGGCACCGCCCCAGCTGAGGCATGCTCATACCTCTCGCTCTCCCAACATTTTGTGGCAGTGTAGTGCGTGTAAGGAGCGGTGAGGATAGAACAAGAAAGAGGGAGGATAGATCGCTTACGGTTTCGTGGCCTCGAAACTACCGATCAGACCAGTCGGAAGCTTAGAGCGTATAAAGGCTGGGGCGGTGCCCTGCTGCTGGGAAGACCTTGTTGGGGAATCCCCTAAAGCCTACACGTGGGTCGGCGGTGGATTTCGCCATCCACTGGGGGCAGATCACCGTAAGAGTCCGAGGAAAACATGCACTACACGTACGGGACTATTCACTTTAACAGTTGATGCGCCCCGTATCGCTAATTAATTAATCACTCGTAGTAGCCGACCGCTGGAATTTTCCTACAGAAAGCGACTCAATTCGACACAGCTGTCTCGCTAGTGTGGAAAATTATACCGCTGTAGGGATTCGTATCCTAGGACCCCCCCAATCAAAGGCACTGCAGTGGCATCAGTTGATCTCCTGAGCCACCTACGCCGGTGTACACTCTTAAATATGGCTGAGAATATTGAAAGCCCTGGGGATAACCGAGGAATGACTGCCGCAAGGACATCTATTTATCTATCTGCCTGTCTCTCTGTCGGTCTGTCTGGTTGTGTCTATCTGTCTGTCTGTCTATCTGCCTGTGTGTCTGCCTGCCTATCTGTCTGTCTATTGTCTACCTGGTGCCGCCGCAGCCGCCAGAGCTCCGCCGAGACGCGCGTCGTGGCCGGGCTGGGGCCGCGGCGAGGCAGCCCGTCCGCGCGCAAGTACCACACGGGCGGCAGGCGCGACGGCGGCGGCGGCGGCGGCGGCAGCGACGAGTCCGAGTCGCTCGACGGCCCGCGGTCTGCGCAAAGAGCGCGCCGTCCCAGCGAGCGACAACGCGTCTCAATGGGCATTCTACAGTCCAATTGTTCCTCATTTCGTGTGTCCGGGCGCGCCATCATTAGTCTCGTAATTCTAGAGCGTGTTTTTGTCACGCGAGATGACAGTTTTCATCCTCCAGTGCAGGGTTAGATCCTGCGCCGATCTACACGTCGGCGGCGGGTTTTTCCCCATCCAGATACGACCCAGCACTCGTCACCGCCATTGTAACCTCCCGAATGTGTTCGGATATGAAGTAGTGTAGTGCATATAAGTGTAAATGTGGTGTAAGTAAAGGGTCATTATAGGACAAGGGAAAGGAAGGAATGTTTGCGTGCGGTCCGTTGCTCGTTTGTTAGGGTATTGCTCCAGCATCGGAGATCGGTTGATCGGAGAAATCACGATAAAATTCCGATCAAAACAGCTAGCAGCTAGAATTCTCTTCCAGGCAGCGGCTGAAAGCCTAGCTCTCTAGGAATTGTCGAAAATCCTGCCACCATCTGTTCTCGGACAGAGTGGTCTGTTCTTTGTCGTTGTGCGGTGTTCAACTGTTAATAAAAATGTGAGTCCGCGAATTAAGTATCTTTCCAGACATGAATTTCGTTACGGTTATTTCGCAGTTTTAGTGACAGATGGGTAATGTGAAAATAGAGCGGACCTGTCAGCGGACACCTGTGTACTAACGAAAATCTTTCTAGAGCGATGAAATTCCCACGGCTTATCTCAGAAGCGTCAGAAAATCTACATGAGACGATTACCGACTTCAATTCTTTAGAAGCAGGCACATAGACTTGCATTATTTACTTTTGATGAATATTACGCCAAGGCAAATCTCACAATCAGCCAGAAAGCCAACGGGCAAGTACCCTCTACGAGACATCGCCGCCGCCTCGTCATCGCGGGGGCCGGGCGCGCCCGCCGGGTGCAGTGCTGTGGCGGTGACGGCGCCGCTTGTTTCGAAGCCACGGGAGGTCATGAGCTGCAAATCATTGTCTAGCGGTTTCTCTGGAGCCAGGATTTCGCGCCATTGATGTGGCTGACAGTATCGTAAGATAAGTCATTACTTTTAATAATCTAGAGATACTTGTCGTAATGGACACCTAGATTAAGCGGTCGCTTCAGTTGATGGCATTTTTGTGAGGAATGGATCTATTTTTCCATTCAACACTTATAAATATCCCCTCTATTAGGAAGTTACGCGGTACCTCTCTCAGCGGTCGTGCATATTTTATAGCTTAATCTACTACATTACAAAAACTGACGATTTTAAAATTTTGTATCTTAACACTAACGAAGGCAGAAGAGCAGTGGAGATTATTTTTATTCAGAATCATTTTTGCGTCTGATTGCATTGTAAGATTAGAATAGAGATATCTAAAGTAGCTTAACTGGCCGGGGGATTATTTTCTGCCTCAAATAATTATTTATAATTTGCATGTTCACCCTGAAGTTTCTATAAGTTGTGAATAGCATCTTAAACCTATTTGAAAAGCAAATTAGAAGAAACTGGAAAGAAAAAAAAGATGGTGAATACGGGAAATAAAATAATTTTGAATTCGAGATGTTTATGTGCGCACGTGCCAAACAGTTTGCAATGTGTTTTAGTTTATGTGTAATCATAAAAGAATTCACAAGCAAGGCATTTTTCTCGGCTTTTTTTACTTTTTTGCCATTCCCTTGGACCTGCACTCAACGCCATGATGAGAGTAATCGCACGTCAGCCATTCCTCGAGTCCTGGCTTCAAAACCTTCCACCGCCTCCTCAATCGCGTGTCAATTTTCGTAGTCATTACCCTAGACTTGCACTCCACACACCGACATATCCCCGATCGAGCCTCATGCAATTTCGCTCGACAATTTCGTGCCGGAACCTGGTCCAAACTCCTTCCCCACTGCTCCATCGCCCGTCGTTGTACCGTCATCCAATCCCCTGGCCCTGCACTACCGCTCGCACCGCCCCAACCGCGCGTCGCTGGCGCTGCGGGCCCTGCCTGTGTGGCGCATGTTGCGCAGCCAGCGCTGGCGCGCGTCGCGGTCGCGCCACCAGAGGCGCTCGCGCTCGTAGCGGCGGCGGTAGGCGGCCAGCGGGTCCTCTGCGCCCGCCGCACCGCCGTCGGCCTCCGTGGCGCCGGCCTCGCCGCCCTCCGCCGTCACGCCGAAGTCACGGCGCAGCAGCGCGCGCCACAGGCCGGGCTCGCGGCTCAGCTCCAGCAGCCCCTTGCTGGCGCTGCCCAGCGCCAGGAGCGAGGGCGCGGGCAGCAGGTGCGCCACCCGGAGCAGCACCTGCCGCGCAACCACCCACTCAACCTCTGCACATCGAGGTGGCTCTGGACGTCACTGCTGTGCCTCGGACCTGGAGGTCCTAGGAATTTTGACACGTAGCTAGGAGGCTGTCTGAAGGAGAATTCTATCGGCCGACTGCTCTAATTTATAGGTTTCCATTGTTTCTCCGAACGATATCAGGCGAATGGCTTACAAACGGGACACAAACCGCGCGCGATCTTTCCTATCTCTTCCTTGCCTTATCGTAAACCCTTACACACACAATTATTTATATGTACTACACTGCTACACATATCTGGAGAGCGGTCGGGAGCTTAGAGCTTGTCCTGGCTGGGGCGGTGCCCTGCTGGGGAAGATACCTGGGTGGGGAAAGCCCCGCTAGCCGACGGTCATCCAGTGGCGGAAGATCACCGCTACCTCAAGCCGAAAAAGCTTTCGCTACACATACGGGACTAATGACCTTATCCGTTGACACGCCCGGAATTACTATCAATTAACCAATCAGATTCCAATTGGGCACCACCGCTCCACAATATGAAATGTACATGGACATTGTTCACCGAATCTTCATACCGTGTCTCTTTTGATTGTCATGCTTTCTTTGTCGCTGGTCGCGTGAATATACGGCAAAGTAGATCTAGGAATTATTTCAGATGTGGAGGCATTTCAATCCAGACACCCGTTTCCGATCTGTACCGCTAATTCCAGTCCAGAATCCCCATAAAATCGTTCAAAATAATGTTTTTTAAGAATGTGAATTTATTCTTAAAATGCCGTCCGCTAGGGCATTGTAAGAATACTATTTTAGATACATTCAGTGTGTGGTAATATTGTTTGGAATGAATTCAGAAAAATCAAAAAACTAATGGGTTTTGTTTGAGGGGAGAAACAACCCCCTTGGCACCCCTAGATGCACCATTTCACGAGGACTGAAGTCGAGGTGACCTGCTATAAAAGGAATTTGTCACCCACGACCTAGTATCAATTTACTTCCACCTTTACTTTGGTACCTCGTTTTGTCGCTATTTGGCACAAGGCGAACGAAGAAATGCTTCCGTTTGGTTCCTCCAGATGTCCCATCAAAGCAGAATTGTGTGACCTGGATTCTAGATTGAAAACGCTGCAATTTGTTGAAAGTTTTTGGTTTAGTATCAATTCACTACAATCCGTGATTAAGTACTTAAACTGCACCTGTTATAGGCGTTATTCATATATCGGTAAGTTTATGTGAAATTTGGGGTGAAAAAACTATTTCGCCATATATTTTTAACAGCTTTTTATAATTACATTATCCATCAATCTACATTATCCATTTAATATCTATTTAAATTAAACTTCATTATCCATCAATCTATATTATCCACTACATAACCAATTAGTTTGATTTCCATAGGTTTCTTCAATAGAAGTAATCCATTTACAGAAAATATTCATTCCAGAATGTCCAAGTACATATTCCCCTTCTATTAGATCCTTGGAAAAAATCAAAACTTAAAAAGAATCTGTCGCCAAATGGCGTTAAAACGACTTGCTTAATCCAAGACATTAATGAAAAGATAAACTCTGGGCATTTCATATGATTCAGATAAAATTCAACCTATTCGGATGAAATGTCCAAGATTTATCTCAAGCATGCAGTTCTGTGTACATAATGTGATAAAAAACGTATTTGTGGTTCATTAAAAATCGTGTGATTCCACTTGTGCATTGCCGCACAGTTCGTGAAATTGAAGTACTACATGTTTCAAAATAATTAACAAGTGATTAAATTACAGCAATGTTAATGAGATTTTTCAAACATCAAAATAACAAATCACTGTTTCAGATTTCCACAATCCATTTATATAATTGTGGCAAGAGGATTAGAAATACATTGGGTGTGGACCTTCTTCGAAAATAATAAGATATAAGTGTTGATGATATGAATTACTTTTCAAGATTAAACTCGAGCATTTGAAATAACAAATAAGCTCAATAACGATCTAGAGTCGCACAGCGTTGGCATATAAAGAGCCTTGAAAAATGAATTATTCTAAATCAAAAAGGGGAAGAACGTTTTATCATCGAATTCTGTGGACAGGATGAGAGTGAAAGGTCTGAGTATAAATCGGCTGCAGAGGTTTCCAATTTTGAAACCAACTTTCACCAACCAACCAACCTTTAAATAGTGTTTGGATTATCTCAAATAATTAAATACCACAAAAAATCTAAATGAAGCTGTTTTACGTTGTAAAGCTTAAAGATTTCGTGTGACTCCTTCTTATTATTCTAAAGTAAATCTTTGCACCTTGCAAAATAGAAGCTATAGGCTAATTAACGGTTTATCGGAATTAAGATTCATTTATCTTGTATGTCCGACCTAGTTAGCGCTATCTTCGACATAGCTTCCATTGACAACTAATCAACAAACGTGACCGCTTGTGGTAAAGTTTCTTCGCTCGGAACAGCTTATGTAGGTTATCAAACCAATTTTACAACGGTGATGGTTGAGCTGTATGATGGTTTTAACATAAGAATTATTACTGTATCCGCCACACGATTATCGATATTATGAAGACCTAGATCATTTGAGAGCTGAATTTTGTGAGGCCATAATTATACTGCACATCTGTAAATAGTTTTAAAAGCAAAAAGCTTACGTGTTTTCTGAAAATCAGAGAGAGACTTGCAAAATTCAGGTTAAATTGTAATAGCGGAGGAGCAATCTAATATAAGTTTAAAAATCTGTTCTATTATATCCTCTAAATAATATGGTATATAGAGTGCTAAATAAAATGTTGCCAAAAGTAAATGGTAGATTTAACAATGTACAACAAATCATCGAACAAGACCCCGTACGGGTACTACTGATCGATAATTCGTGAGTAATGCTGATTAAATTAGCCCTTAGTCCTGCATCAAACAGATTTGATACGAAAAACGGAAGTTCGCAGATTTTGGTATAGTTGGCAATCAGGAGTACAAGCAACCTGCAAAGCACTTCGCCATCGACCCAAAGTTGGAAACGATGCGTCCTAGAGCATTAAAACCATGTGTTCAGGTCCCCGGGAACCTTGTCATCACCGTCGGAAAGAAACAATAGAGTATTTTGGAAAGCACGGCTTAGAACGTTATGAGGCAAAAAAGTTATCTTTGTCGTGCGAATGCCATAATAGTTCTTTGTGATACGAGTCGTATAAGTGACGTTTTATTTTGCGAGTAGGAAAGGTTGCGACAGAAGGTCCGTATGCTGAGTGACCCAATCTTGCGCGCAACATAAAATCAGTTTTAACACGTGTGTCGTACAGTATTGTTTTTAGACAGCTTTGCATGCATTCATTTTATTTTAATTAAAATATACAAATGATTTAGTAGTGTACCGTGTTACATTAAGGTTAGTTGTGGCTGATCAGACGGAAGTATTTTGTTTTCTTTGTTGCATTCATAGTTTTATGTGAACATTTCAGCATTGTCTCAGTTGTAGCGCTTGTACTAAAAATTGAAAATTTAGCACTCTGTGCATGCCTGAATGTAACAGCTTTTGCAAGCGACTCCTTAATAAATTCTTAACCTAAAATTTCTACGTTTTGTACTTTATGGTACGCAAACACGGTATATATAATGCAACATTATATACGAGTTGTATACCTTATTTTTTTGTATAACAACATTATATATTTATAAGAATATTAAAGTTAATTTTTGGAAACTTTCTTGTGACGCCTTGGGTATTAGACTTCTGTATGAAGAAACAGTGGTCGTCTGTTTGGTTTACCGCTACCCCCTACAATTCTCTCGTTACCATTGGCTCAATGTGTGATGGCGCAATTTTTCGTTCCATAAACACATCGTAATTTGTACCATAGTGTGTCATGTTATGAATGATTTATTGAAAGGAAATATTTTGCTTATAATGCTGGAATACAAAAAACCAAAACAAGTCTTGAATCATGTGGGGTGGGAGTTGCTGGGAGAGGGGCAGGGAGTTGGTGGGGGTACAGGTTGTGGTGGGGCAAGGTGTCGGGGAGGGTGAGGGACAGGGGGTGCGGGATGGGTTGTTGTGGGGCAGGGAGTCTGGGGTATGGAGGCAGGTTGCGGGAGCAAAGGATGTGCTGGTTTTGGGTGCCAGGGGTGTTGCGGGAGGTTGGTGGGGCAGGGGGCTGTGGGGATTGAGGATGGGGGCAGGGGTTGCGGGAGGTGTGGGGGACAGGGCTGTGGGGATGAGGGATGCAAGGGGTTGCTGAGGAGGTTGTGGGCAGGGGGCTGTGGGGATGGAGGGATGGGGGCAGGGGGTTGCGCGGGAGCGGGCGGGCGCACCTCCTCCGGGAGGCCGTCGAGCGCGGGGTAGCGCAGGCCCTCGGCGCGCAGGATGAGGCAGCGCGCGGGGGTGGCCAGCACGTCCTTGACGCGGCGCGACAGCTCGCCCAGGCGCCGCGCCTTCCACGCGCCGCGCGACGCCTCCAGGAACCTGCGCACGCGCCGCCCGTCTCTCGCCTCGCCCCCGCACACTCACAGGCCGGCCGAGCGCCGACGCTCACCGACAGAATCCCCGATGGCGCGGAACGTCTAACTAGAGAGCGAGGTCCAATTCAGCGGTTGCGCTGCGTGGAGGAGAATTTCAACGACCGGCTGCTCTGATCGGTGGTTTTCAGTGGGTTCTCCCATCAACACCAGGCGAATGCCTCAACAGTTTCACAACAAACGCTCCACGAAGCGCACTCGACCTTTCCTTCTTCGTCCGCTATTCTCCTCCTATTCACACAAACACATACACTATCACGCATGTTGGGAGGTCAGTTGGAAAACTTAGAGCTTGTCTCGGCTGGGGCGACGCCCCGCTGGTGGGAGATACCTGGTTAGGAAAAATCCCGCTAGCTGATGGGGAGGTTGATGCCGCATCTCAGGGTCTAGCGGGGGGAAGGTCACCGCCACCTCACGAGGGAAGGAAACATGCACTTTACTTACGGAACTAATGACCTTAGTTGTTGACGCGCCCGGAAACACGAAGTAATCAATTAATCCGAAGACCAATCGCGACTGCAGAGATTGTTCCAGCTGGCGCTGTGCCCTTTTCCTAGGAGAAATCCCTGGAATCCGTTATGTAGGCCGGATTTCACATTCCGACGGGGAAGGTAATCCGCCCCCTGACCAAAATATGACCTAAAATGACTAGTGACTAATGTTTCTCAACTAAGAATTGTTGACACGCTCTGAAACAAAATACTTTATCTTTCAGATACCCACAATACAATTACAAACTTGCCTAATTCAGAGGTTTTACGATGCCAACAGGACTTTTGCATGTACCGAGAACTACTCGTAACTCAAGCAACTACACAGTTCTAGGTTTGAGGTATCTACATGCTTGCACACACATCTGAGCGGTTTGTTGGCTACTTTTCATCCACTTTTCCGTTTCCGATAGCACGATTTCCATGAGCAACCCGAGGGGCAAATCAATGAATTAAAAAAATATTGATCATTCTAATCATAATGATCAATATTTCATTCATTTTATTGGTTATAATCAATAATATGGGATTTAATATTTGTGCTAGAAATTATTAATCCCCAAAACTTAACTTAACTCGTTCAAAGAAGAAAGAAAGAAATCATGCAAACAAATTTTCATCTTACAAACTCACTGTTACAAATTCACATCTTGTATCTTAGAATTTTCATTTCGAAACGTTGTGGCTACTCAATTTTTTTTGCATGTTCAAGTCGCTAGGTGGTACGTATAAAACCTTTGGAAGTTTGAATGCACACAAAAGACGTTACCGCAGTATCTGTTATGTCGAAAAACGACGTGGCCTTTACTGTGTGTGAGCACAAAGAGATACTGGGAACTAGAAAACATGTCTTCGGAGACAAGCTTATCGCACTAAATTGAAGTGTTCCCTTCTTCCTGCGTCAGCGTGGTATCAGTCACGAGCACGTGTCTTTTATATGGAACACCAATGCTGCTTCCTTTCCTTGCATAGAAATTGAAAACGGGAATGGCCAGTGCGTTTTCAAAGGAAAACGTCTCGCCTACTCTTAACGCTGAAGATAACCTCTGATTTGCATGGCAAAGGCGCCAACCGATGCTTTTTAGAGTTTCTTAGAATCATGTCCCGCCTATGCTGATTGTCGTCGGAGTCTTGGGTTGTGGGTGTCGTACATAATGAGCTGCTGAGGACAGTAGGTTGGAAACATGAAATCGGTAGTAATATGTTAACTTAACAAGAAATAATTAATAGAAATAGGGTTCAATGAAAAGGTACTAAACACGTAATAGAATTCTAACAAAATTGTTTCCATTTCTGCAGGCCGAATGGTTTGGAATTGAGTACTCAGCAATACAAAAAAGGGGAAAATTGCCATCGTAAGAATTATTTGTAGTTTATTACCTTAAATGTCGGAATAGTTCTGTTTCATATATGGGACAATCAGATCGTGCACTCAAACAAAGAATAAAAGAGCATTTGAATAACATTAAGGTGACTGACAAAAAGTTAATCTCAATTTCTCGACATCGCATTCATTTTGCTCATTATTTTCATTTTGACTGTCCTATCATCTTAGATATTGAACCCAGAAAATATTCAAGAACAATCTCACAAACACTACAAATAAAAATCCCACATGACCAATAATACTATGTTATAATCAAATTTTTGACCATCATTTACGACAATATTCTTTCTAAAATAAAATACCATAGTTTTTTAAAATACTTTGTGTCAGTTTACCGTTTACCTTTATAAAATTATTGGCTACTTATGTTAAACTGTGTACCTTTCATCCCCTCATTCTTCTTTATTGGCTTTCATTATTGTCTATTCAAACTATTAACGTTCTATTTTTTACGTCGATCTGCTCCCTCTCACTGCCCATACTTGTCTCTCTCTACCTGAAATGAGGATGAATGTTCTTACGATGGGAATTTTTCCTTCTTTTTTGATTAGAGTTATCCTTTTTGAAATAATTTTTTATGGAGTTTGGCACGGATTTTTTGAGCGGGCATGAATCGAACTAGCGTAGTTACTCAAAATGTTCTCCTATTTTTTGACAACGTAGATGGACCCCCAACATCAGTGTTGCGGGGCGTTGCTGGGTGAAGCACGGCGGGGCAGAGCAGGCAGATAGAACGAGCGGGGTTGGGTGCAGCGGAGCAAGTGGGGCGGGAGGAAGTAGGGAAAGAGAAAAAGCGAAAAGAGAGGGAAGAGCGGGCGGAACGGAAAGAGGAGGTGAGCGAAAGAGTCAGACTTAGCTCAAAGAGCGAGAGAACCAGGCGGAACGGGATGAGCGGAGGCGGCAGATAGACCTGGGAAAGGTAAGGTTTTGGATTGCGGGGGTGGAAGGTGTGAACGGGGGAGGGCGGCTGTGGCTCGCGGGAGCAACGGGTGAAGCGTGCGGGGCGGGCGAGGCGGCTTGTTTAGTGATCTTAATTATGTTTAGATTTATTTACGCAAAAAACAGTAATCCCTGTATGTGACATCGGGGAGAAGGTGATCTGCGCATGTTTTCCTAAATTCCAGAATCCTTTTCCATTATTTTAGCTGTAAATAGTTGAAATATGAGTAAAAGTTAAAGATAAATAAATAAAAATAAAATTTAAAAAAGCGCGAGATTAGCAACGTTTGAAAAACTAGACATTTTAGTTCCGGAGTTATAGAAAACTTATTTGCAACGCCAAACGAACTTCACATTTGCGTTTTCTGCATTGCTAACAAAATAGTAACTCGCTCTTACCGCTACTCCTAGCACTAAAAGCAAAAGGATAGTTCAACCAAAAGTTCGCATCTGAATGAATAAATCAGGGTAAATAAATACCCCGGCAACGCTGGGTCTGCTGTTTCAAGCGATTTGATGAAGCGAGATTTGCATGGCAACTGAAATACTTTAGAGCGAGAGCATATCCTATGGTTTACAGAAGGGTTCATTTCGTTGGTTGGCCCATGAGCCGGTGAGACGGTCTAGTAGCTCGGTGCCTGGCTGTGTAATGAGCCTGTTCGCCGGGGGGCAGAGAGCTGCTAGCGGAGCGCTATCTCGTGAGCGGAACGTGCCCTATCGGACCTGCTTCCGGCTGCGAGCTAAGTGACGACCCTCCAGTCGTTGGCCCGCAGCTCCGGAAATACAAACTCCACGTGAGGTGCGTTATCGCTTCTGCGCATTATCCCTTAAACATAAGACCAATATGAATGAGACGTGGAGCGGCAGTACGCTTCTGCCCGTTTGGGGGGGGGGGGGCGATAACGTGGGGACTTTTCTTCCTACAGCGTGGGAACTCGAGTGCGTATGTCCTTTCAAACTAAAATGAAGCAAAGATTGTCTGCCTTAAAAAATTGGTTAACAAAACCCTCAATTAACAAAATGTGAATTTTATTCATGCAAACAATACATTCGATAAATAAACTAAGACATCGGGGAAACATCTAAGAGAAATAAGCAAGCAAAAAGAAAGAAAAATATATTAACTAAAAATGAAAGAAACAAGAGAGGAAAGAAAGAAATACGGACAGAGAGAAGCAAAGATAGAAAGAAGCAATGACAGAAATAGGAAAGGCAGGAAAAGGAAAGACAGACGAAGGAAAGACAGACGAAGGAAAGACAGAAAGAAAGATACAAGGGCTTTTTTCTTTTGCCCCCTCCACAGTATCCCTGTGAAGAAGGGGAATTTATTTTCTATGAATATTTTTTTTATATTACGCTGCTGCCTTGCGGCTTAAGCAGCTACAGGCGGGGCTTTTTTTACAACTAACTTACAATCTAGACCTAAAGTTATCTTAATTGCACTTTGACATTTCTAACTTATACTAAAATGATTTTTCTAATTCTATTATATATATTCTACGTAATTATTATTTTATATAGTTGGTAAATTGTTGGGTTTTTTTTCTTCTACATTCACACATCATTCATACTAGTTTCATTATATACATAACCATTCATTCTTCCCATTCATTCGCACTTCCCAGATACAAGTGCAAGCAAAAGAAGGAAAGTGAAGGAAAGAAAGCAAGCGAGCAAACCTATACCCGGATGAAAATGCTGTGTGTGGTATGTGCGAAGAGTAATTGAACATTTGAAGCACACCTGGGCGCCCGCAGGCCGAGGCAGAGCGAGTGCGGGCCGGCGTCGACGCCCGGCTGCAGCAGCACGTTGGCGACGAGCGCCCCGCCCACGGACACGCCCACGAGCCGCACGCGGTGCTGCGCCAGGCCCGGCAGGCGCAGCGCCACCTGGCGCTGCGGGGGCGGCGGGCCCCCGGGCCCCGCGCTCGTCGCCGACGCCGGCCGACGCCACCCGGGCGGCAGCGCGCGCAGCGCGGCCACGCGGCCCGCGTTGAACCCTGCGCTGCTAGAGGCGTTCTAGTAAGAGTTTGGCCGGGCGGCGCCCCAAGCACGCAAGCTCTAGCACGTCATGCCCAGGGTCGATTCATTGGTCATTCCGGGCATGTCAGTTGCTATTGTCATTAGTCCCCTTAGAGTAGAGAACGGAGGAGCCGGTGATTTCTTTCCTACTGGATGGGGAGATCCGGCGCTGACCTATTTGTGGAGTTGCGCTTGCCTTCCCCGTTCGGGTATCTCCCGTAGTGGGAAACCGCCTCTACCCGCAGAAGCTCTGAGATCCCCACAGGTCTCCCAAGGCGTGCTAATGCAGTGCATAAAAGTGTAAATGTGTCGGCGCGGACCGTTTGTTAGTGTACATCTCCGTCATTCGCCTGGTGTTGATAGAATAAATCACGGACAACTATCGATGTGATCAGCGAGCTGAACTCGTCCAAGCTCTCTTGCTACTATCGAATATTCGCTGTCGGGACTCGAACCTAAGACCTCTCGGTCAGAGTCTCTGCGGGATCAGCGACAATGCTGCTTCTGACCTATGCTCAGCCTGTTATGGTTAGGAAGAAAATCAAATGACTAAAAGTGTCGAAAAAAGAGAAAATTTTTATCAAACGGGTACGATCTTGATACAGATGTTAGTATTAAGCAAATATTCATTTAGTCCAAGATGGAAATCAGATGTCAGAAACCTCATAAACAAAATGGCGGATTTATCTGATCGTTTCGATGAAAATTCACGATATTGTTGTTTTATGTCAATCTCGGAGGTCATACGTCCGAAGACGGAATCTTGTCACCAATTTCTATGAACGTTGTGAAACGTCAGTTGTGCCTTTTAAAGTGGTACGAAAGTTAACTGACGCCGTTCAAGTTCGAATTGTCTATATGCATGTGGGTGATCTGGGCTGTCCGGGTGACGCCGCGTCGAAGGCTGAGTTGCCGACGTTTCGACCATCCTGTCGTGGTCTTCCTCAGGGCTGGTATGCATACCATCACCCACATGACCCACATGACTCTGGTCGCGGAAGCCTACGACTTCATTTGTCTATATGCATGTTTTCCTGGTAGTGAGTTCGGTGAAACGATAAAAGTTGAATCTCTTTTTAATATTTTGGACAAACTATATAACACAAACGTAAATAATAAACAGTTATTGTTACTAATTTTTGTTTTAGTTGACTCTTCTCTTTTAGGTAGCGTTGAAATAACTTCGCAAAATAAGTCATTTCAATGCACTACGTATATTAGATATCAGGTTTTGTTGTCACACGCCGTCTTTGACTACCTTTTCATAAAATTAACCTAGAAATGACCAGAAATTCGTCAGATCACAATCATGGATTACACACGCGCATTCAAAAATGAATATCACATTGCTCTAAAAATGAAATGACTTTTTCAACACGTCATGAAATTGTAGTTTCTTACAACTCTTGAATAATTATTGGTTGATGGAAGTATACGTCTCTTATTAAATAAAAAAATTAAAGGTGATCCCGTGATTGTACTTAAATAAATAATAATTATGAATTTCTTAAAATAACATAATTGTAAAGGTTTTATTTCTCTTGCAGTCTTGGAGCGAAAATGACATAAATTCAATTATTTCATTAAGAGAAAGATTTAAATACCAGATGTGCCCATGACTCACTACCGGTTTCACTAAGAAGGGACTCCAGTGAACAGTACGCAGCGGAAGAATTTGACACGACGTCAGTTTATTTGTCTAACATCAATCTACCAACACACAGAAGTTGAGACCGCCAAAAACTAGTGTCTGTGATGTAGCGTTCAGTGATCATGTCGACGTTTGTGCCAAGAAGCGGTAAGCATAGCTTTTCTTATTTAATAAAAAGAAAAATTCTGCGGAAAGCCATCGTTTACTGGTAGAAAAATCATGGTGAATACACTCAAGCGATTAGAACACGTTCGGCAATTTAAATGTAATGATTTCAAAGTGAAAGACAGTGCGCGCTCTGGTTGACCACAAAAGAGCAAAGACATTACAGAAGACAGCAATTACAGGCGTTGTTGGATGACGACCAAACTCAAACTCAACAGCAATTGACAAAAGCATTAAGTTGGTCACAAGAAACAATCATGAGACGTTTACGAGCAATGGGAAAGATCAATATACTCGGGAAGAGGGTCCCACGCGATTTGAATGAACGGCAAATGCGTGACGATGCGTGTCGCGACAATGTCTCGTACAGTAAAATCAGTGAAAGACTCCTTGAAACCGATTGAATGAGTTATCCCTCTGCACCCGTTGTACTCCTACGCCCTGACTCCATCTAATTATAATCTCTTCGCATCGATGTGGCACTGACTTGCAGAGCAGCACTTCAGCAATTTCGAGAAACTTATGCTATTTACGCTATTAACACTATATACGCTATAACGTTAATTTAACGCTAAATACGCTATTTACGTTATGTAACGCTGTATATGTTATTCACGTTATTTACGCTATTTACGCTAACTACGCTATTAACGTTATATATGCTATTTACGCTATTAATGATAATTTAACGCTAAATACGTTAATTACGTCATTTACGCTACTAACGATAATTTAACGCCAAATACGTTAATTTCGTTATTTACGCTATTTACGTTTTTTACGTTAATTTAACGCTAAATACGTTCTTTACGGTATTTACGCAATTTACGCTATTTACGCCATTTACATTAATATAACGCTAAATACGTGTTTTACGTTATTAACGCTATTTACGGCATATACGCTAATTACGCTATTAGCGCTATTAACGCTATTTACGCTAAATACGCTATTTACGTTAATGTAACGCTAAATGCGTAATTTACGTTTTTACGCTAATACCGCTAGTTACGCTTTTTACGCTAATACCGCTAGTTACGCTATTTACGTTAATTTAACGCTAAATGCGTAATTTACGTTGTTTAAACTACTTACGCTATGTACGCTATTTACGCTAATAACGCTATTTACACTGTTTACGCTATTTACGGTTATTTACGCTAAATACGTTCTTTACGTTATTTATGCTATTTACGCTAAATACGCTATTTACGCTATTAACACTATTTATCCTATTTACGCTATTTAGGTTACCGGTAAATACGTTATTTACGGTTACTACGATATTAACGTTACGCTATTTACGCTATAACCTCTAAATACGTTAATTACGTTATTTACGCTATTTACGTTAATTTAACGCTAAATACGTTTTTTACGCAATTAACGCAATTGAAGCAATTTACGCTATTTACGCTATTTACGCTATTTCCGCGATTTACGTTTATTTAACGCTAAATGCGTAATTTACTGTTCTTATGCTTTTTACGCTAAGTACGCTATTTACGCCTTAACGCTTTTAACGCTATAAACGCTATTTATGCTATTTACGCTATTTACATTTATTTAACGCTAAATATGTTATTTACGTATTAACGCTATTTACGCTAACTACGCTAATAACGTTTTTACGCTACTTACGCTATTAAAGATAATTTAATGTTAAATACGCTAATTACGTTATTTACGCTTTTTACGCTATTTACGTTCATACGTTATTTACGTTATTAACGCTATTTACGCTATTAACGCTATTTACGCTATTTACGCAATTTACGCTATTTGCGTTGATTACGCTATTTATGTTAATTTAACGCTAAATGCGTAATTTACGTTATTTACGCTATTTAAGCTAAATATGCTATTTACGCTATTAACGGTATTTACACTATTTACGCTAATTATGCTATTTAAGTTATTTACATTAATTTAACGCTAAATAAATTATTTACATTATTAAAGCTATTTACGGTAATTACGCTATTTACTCTAAGTACGCTATTAACGCTACTTACGCTATTAGCGATATTTACGCTATTTATGTTAATTTAATGCTAAATGCGTAATTTACGTTTTTACGCTATTTACGCTAAATATACTATATACGCAATTAACGCTTTTTACGCTATTTACGTTAATTTAACGCTAAATACGTTATTTACGCTATTAACGCAATTGAAGCAATTTACGCTATTTACGCTATTAATGCTAATTGCGCTATTTACTCTATTTACATCAATTTAACGCTAAATACGTTATATACGTTATTTACGCTAAATACGCTAATCACGCTATTAACGCTATTTGCACTATTAACGCTATTAACGCTATTTACGATAATTCAACGTCAAATATGTTATTTACGCTAAATACGCTATTTACGCTAAATACGCTATTTACGCTAAATACGTTAATTAAATTATTTACGCTATTTACGCTATTAACACTATTTACGCTATTTCGGTTAATTCACAACAAATACGTTATTTTTTTATTTACGCTAAATACGCTATATGTTACTTACGTTATTCGCGCTATTTACGCTACTTACGCCATTTTCGCTAAGTACGCTATAAACGCTATTTCCGCTATTACCGCTATTACCGCTATTTACGCTATTTATGTTTATTGAACACTAAATACGTAATTTACGGTTTTTACGCTATATACGCTAAATACGCTATTTACGCCATAACGCTATTTACGCTAATTATGCTATTTACGCTATTTATATTATTTTAACGCTAAATACGTTATTTACGTTGTTAACGCTATTTACGATAATTACGATATTTACTCTAATTACGCTATTAACACTACTTACGCTATTTGCGATATTTACGCTATTTATGTTAATTTAACGCTAAATGCGTAATTTTCGTTTTTTACGCTAAATACACTATTTACACTATTAGCGCTTTTACGCTATTAACGCTTTTTACTCTAATTTGCGCTATTTACGTTATTTAGCTATTTACGCTATCACTGCTTTTGCCCTATAAACGCTAATTTACGCCTATTATGCTATTACATTAATTAACGCAAATACTTATTTACTTATTAACGCTATTACGGCTAATTATGCTATTTACCTTTTAACCAACTCAATTTAATATAAGCAAATGCGTTATATACGTTATATACGCTACTACTTCGTAAATACCATCAGCTACTAACTGTATTGACTATAAAGCTATAACGCTATTTACGAATTCAACGATAAATATGTTTTTACGAATAACGAGCCTAAATACGCATTTAACGGGCTAAATAGACATTACTAAATACGCTATGTACCTAAATACCATTTATGTAAATACGCTATTTACGCTATTAACGCTATTTACACTAAATACGTTAATTACATTATTGACGCTATTTACGCTATTACCGCTATTTCGGTTAATTCACGATAAATATGTTGTTTTGCCTATTTACGCTAAATACACTATTTACGCTAAATACGCTATTTACGCTATTTTGCAATTAACGCTATTAACTCTATTTACGTTAATTTAACACTAAATGCGTAATTTACGTTACTTACGCTATTTACGCTTTTAACGCAATTTACGCTATTAACGCTATTTACACTTCTTACGTTAATTTAACGCTAAATTCTTTTTTTACGTTATATACGTTATTTACGCTATTTACGCTAAATACGCTCTTTATACTATTAACGCTATTTACGCTAAATACGTTCATTACGTTATTTACGCTATTTATGCTATTATCGCTATTTATGCTACTTACGACAATTTAATACTAAATTCGTCATTTACGCTAAATATGCTATTTACGCTATTGACACTATTTACTTTATTTACGTTAATTTAACACTAACTGCGTTATTTACGCTTTTTACACTAACTACGCTATTAACGTTATTTACGCTATTTACGCTATTAACGCTATTTACGCTTTTTACGCTATTTACGTTCATTTATCGCTAAATATGTTATTTACTTTATTAACGCTATTTACGTTAATTTAACGCTAAATACGTATTTACGTTATTTACTCTATTTTCGCTAAATACGCTATTTACGCTATTAACGCTATCTACGCTATTAACGGCAATTACGCTATTAACGCTATTTACGTTAATTTGACTAAATATGTTATTTTTTATATTCGCTATTTACGCTAAATACGCTATTTCCGTTAATAACGCTATTCCCGCTATTTACGTTAATTTACGCTAAATACGTTATTTACGCTAACTACGTTAAATACGCTACGCTATTTACGCTATTTCGGTTAATTAACAATAAATATGTTGTTTTGCTTGTTTACGCTAAATACGCTATTTATGATATTAACGCTATTTTGCAATTAACACAATTAACGCTATTTACGTTAATTTAACGCTAAATGCGTAATTTACTATATGCGTTAAAATACTCTATTTACGCTATTAACGCAATCTACGCTATAAACGGTAATTACGCTATTAACGCTATTTACGTTAATTTGACTAAATATGTTTTTTATTTTATATTCGCTATTTACACAAATACGCAATTCACGCTATTAACGCTATCTACGCTATTAACGCTATCTACGCTATTAACGGTTATTACGATATTTAAGTTAATTTAACGCTAAATGCTTAATTTAAGTTATTTACTTCTAAAAGTTATTCGACAAATGGTTTGGTCATAAAAAAAACACCTTTTTAACATGGTATTAATAACTTATTTGAAAAATGGGCAAGGTGTGTAGTACTCAATGGCCAATATTTTGAATAAACAAAAAATGAATTTCTCTTACGTGTATTCTTTTTACGTGTTTTCTTTTCCCCCAAAAACTTGTCCCTACACCTGGTACAGAAAAGTAATTCACCTTAATCGTAGAGTTAACACCGATTTGTGTGCAGTATTTATATTGCAAATGAAATCCATATTTTCGTAATAACTGTGAAACTATTAATTCTTTAAATGGAATATTAATATGCCATTAAAATATTCGAAACAAAACATCTTTTTGCCTTTTTAAACCTTTTGTTCTTTTTGACGTCTTTCAGCAGATATACTCGTATCTCGTCATTCGAACATTGATTCTACAATTCTCTCTTCCTTATGTATCTCGCGTGCAACACTTGCAAATACTTTACGTACATAATAGATAAATGAAAATGAGGTTTATGAGAAGCGACGATTATCGTGGCGAGCAAAAGAAGAAAATTACTACACCTATTAATAGAATCTGTAGCAAATTTCTACTATTTACAAAAACATTTCCTCAAGAAAAGTAATTTGAGATTACTTTTTTAATTTACACCAAGAAATATAATTTCTGTTGTAATGTAAATTTAACGATAAACATCCTTTATCTCGTCCCCAACTGTGAATTATGTTACGTTTTCTGGAGTCTTCCTATCAGCAATTTAGAAAAGCTTATTGCCCATTAGTCGCATCGTAAATGGCAGGAAGTGAAGTGACTCGCGAGTTGACGATGGGGTTCCAGGCCGGTTCTCTGGAGACGCACGCACCGAAATGAGAGCTCCTGACAGAACGAGCGATAATCGTTGCCGCCCGATCCTGCAACTTCCAGATAGGGATTACGCCATTAGGGGGAGAATCCTTTCTGAAGGACTCAATGATAAACTGAATAAGATTGCAGGACGCCGCTGTACCTCAAGTTATCTGCCGCGAGGGTTGACCAATCGATTATCTACTAAGAAAAATATGCGACAAATAAACCATTTAATTTTTTTTATCAATTTTAGAATTATTTTTCCTTTTGTAATAATAGATGTGCGGCGTTGTTTCGTCGTGTTTTTATTTTTGCAGAAAGCTTTTCTCAGTCGCCTATTTTCGGTACTGCATCTTGTAGCAAAATGCCTCAAATCTATTATGATGATGCAAATATCGTATATTCCACACCATTTCCTAACATTATTTTCCCCTTTTTTAACTTTCAGAGTAATATAATTCGTTTTAGAGTAAATATTTTTGTTTACAAATACCGCTTTTTAGGCAATATTTATTCACTTACCTATTTATTAACGAGAGTATTTTCCAATTGCGTCCCATGTGTATAATGAGTATTTGATAGCGGGAATGAAGTGAATGATGGTGACAAACGATGAAATTAAAAGATAGGATAAACGGGAGAACCCCGAGAAATGCAAATCAGAGCTCGCATTGCCTCTCAAATTCCACATGGAATGGCAGAGGAGCAAATAAGAAGGAAAGTATTCAGGATTTAATACGAAATAACATTGTGTAAGAAAATAGTTTCAGATACATTGTCTAAGAGTTTTTCAGAATATTTTCATTTTCATTTGATCATATAGCAAGATCTTCATATTCTTAACATTGGGTAGTATGTGATAAAGTCTAAGACATGTACTTCGTCGAGAATTCTTGAAAATATTAAATTAACTCTTTTAATTGTTTTCGCAACAAATATAAAGCAATATTTTTTACTGTTAACACTAAAAACATTCCAAACATCAATTACTTTTTTGTATTTTCTATTTTCTCGCTCTTAAATCATATGCCTCATTTAATTGATCTGTCTCAATTAAATAATTAGTTGCGTATTTATAAATATTTCGTTAAAACTAAATTACCGAATTAACTTCGAAAATTTAAAAATAAGTCCAAATCAATTCATGATGTTAGCATGAATCTGCTACATTCCTGCTTGAACAAATATTTAAAAGTTGAATAAGAATTCAGGCAATATGTATTTCGAAACTATTCAGTATGAAAAGAACTTTTAGATACTGCGTGGTTCAAGTAAATGTATTTTACAGTTTTTGTATTTATTTTTCCTTAATACATTTTCCAATCAAAACTCAATATATCGGCTAGCTGGTGATAATTGGCTTAGCTGATGATGTGTAACACACCTCCCAAGTTTGCGAGATTAGATCCTTCTGAGACTTAGCTGATGACGTGAATATTATTAACATAAAACTCCACGTCCACACGTAACTTTTAAGAATTTTTTTTACGTTCACTCTTCATTCCGGGCTAAGCTTAATTAATTCGTATATTGATCGAGCGTAGTTCAAAGCATTGATCCATGTGCTCGGCCTTTATCACAAAAACAAATCTTGCCAAATTTTTAGGAAAGGGAAGAAACAAATTGGACATTGAAAGTGAATGCCAGTTAGATCCGCCGACTGTGCTTTAACACATAAAGCGAGAAAGGTGATGAAATTCATAATTTCGGAGGTTGCCTGCTCTATCAGGAAATTGTCTTGTTTCCTGTTTAATGTAGACAAGTAAGGATCTCAGTGTAATGCACAACGCATGTACGAATCACTTCATTGAGTCAATGTGGGCACTATAATAACGACTATAAAGCATGAGAACGGTAGTTATAAATGTCAAGTGGCTGAGAAACAGCTTTTCCGAAAATCATTCTCTTTCAGTTAAGATGCACACATCTATTTTTTGTACTTTCACTTTTGTTGTACTTTTATATTAATGACAAATTTTAGCTTTTGATGGTTGTAAAAAGTGTATTTTTAGTTCACAACTTTATTTCTTCTTTCTTCTGAAAATAAGTCAAATTCTTATGGGGAGAAGATAAACCTGAGCAGAGTGTTCACCCAGTGAAGATCCTCTGATGCAGCTTACACAGAATGGTGTAAATTGGAATAAAAGATTGATAGAAAAGAGTGTTTTGTGGAGTCAATTATTGTAACTGGTAAAAGTGTTCCGCTGTCAAATAAATAATTCGAGTTGTCAGTGCAATAACTGGCGTGTAGCGAAACATCGTTTTAACAAAATGAATACCTAATGAAGTTGACATTGACTTTGATGTACCCTACGATGTTTATACCTTCTTCTTCATGCCGTTTTCTTGACCGCTACTTCGGTCTTCCGGCGCCTAATCTTCTTCTCCGGTCTTCCCTGTTCTTCCAGGAATCAGGCGGTAATTTCCACTTCTCGATTATCTTTTTGATTCGGTCGTTCCATCCTGGTCTTGGTCTACCACGTTTTCTTCTTTCACTTGGTTGCGATTCTAAGGATCTTCTGGGGAGTCTTCTCTCGTCCATTCGCTGTACATGTCCAAATCAAGTGAGTTGTTTCTTTTCAATTTCCTCTATAATATCATGGTGCAGATTCATTATTCCTTATTCTTTCCCTTCGAGATATTGCTGCAACTCTTCTGAAGAAATACATTTCCAAAGCTCTCAATTTTCTTTTCTGTTCTTCTGGAAGCTGCCATATTTTTGCTCCATACAATGTAACACTTTCAATCATACATTTATATATTCTCATTTTCGTTTTCTTGCTTATATTTGGATCCCAGATAACTCAATTCAGGGCTCCTAAAAATTTTCTTCCTTTAATCAGTCGTGTTTCACATTCTTTTCCATAAAATTGGATCCCAGATAACTCAATTCAGGGCTCCTAAAAATTTTCTTCCTTTAATCAGTCGGGTTTCACATTCTTTTCCATAAAATTGTTCATACCTAATCATTGATGAATGGGCATACTAGACATAGAAGAACGGGCATACTAGAATGGCGTAACATCGTACTTTAGCTCGTGAATAAAATTTTAAATAATTTAAAATCTGATGTCAATACACAATAACATAAAAATATAATCAACGGATAACAAAATTATAAGTTAAGCTACATAACTGGTGAGCGAAAATTATAAACTAGCACTCGCGCGTTGGTTTCCATACTGTTATTGTTTTTTTCATCCATGTTTGATGATCAGGTAATTAATAATGGATTCAAACCTCAAATGTTAACGGCTGTTTCATAAAGAAGAGGAAAAAACTCCAAAGATGGAAGAGAAGAGACAAGAAGTAAAGTGATTGCGCCGGAAAGATGCCCTTCGATAAACAAAGGGATTGCACAAAATTTAACAGGGACATGAACAAAAAAGGGTTAATTCCAAATTTCGAATGTAGTGTTCAACCACTTTTGAAATGCCAATTAAATTTTAAAAATCTGGATAACTTTTGTAGCTTAAACTTCGGCCTCGGAGACCTCAAAAATACCCTACTAGCATAAAAGATTACGTTTATATTTTTACTATTCATTGCCAGTTGAACAGGGTTTGATCCCCGGCTCGTCCCTCTGCCTTCCGTGTGTAAACGATGTGTATTCCTATATTAGAAACAGAATAACAGCTTCTTTTTCTTTTTCTTCTTCTTCTAAACTTTACGGTTTTAGCTACTACCTGTTACTTTCTCGTCGTTTCTTTTTTTCTTGGCTCTTCCTACATCTCTTCCTCTTGGTGCATTTGGTACCTTGGTCCCTTTGGTGCAAAGTGCGTTTGGTACTCTATTATAACTCATTTTCTCCGCATGCTCTACCGATGCCTTCTAGCATTCTAGTGTTATTTGGGGACACTTGTGGTTCTTTTTCAATTCTTATTCAGTCTTCTCTTGTGTATCTTTTATTCTTCACAAAAACTTCATTTCACAACTTTATGTTCTTGTGATATATAGTATAATTTCAACACACGCCTTATTGATACTATTGTCAGTGACAGTAGCTCACTACAAAAAATCCAATAACTAAAGATGTTATCAGTCGGTTGATTATAAAGTCTACACCTGGTTACATTTAGCTAAGGAACAGATCTAGGGACTGTCGGTACCTCTACAATACTTCGCGCAAAATGTACAGTTCCCAAAAACGCAATGGCATTATTATTATTATTGTTATTATTATTATTATTACTATTATTATTGTTGTTGTTATTGTTATTACTATTATTATTATTCGCATTCTCGGGAGCCTAGTTCATAAATGCAAGAGCATTGTAAAACGCAACACTGACACCTTTACATTATTTCCGAGGCGGCAAGAATTCAGTTAGATACCGCCAGCAGGAGGGCATTAGGGATTCGGCCGCCCCCACCGTGACGGGGGACCGGCAGAGCGCGGCATTTCAATATTTAATTAGGGCAGGGCGGCGCGTGCCGGCGCGGCGCGGGATGAGGG